>CM075939.1:31580324-31688916 GCA_038030265.1 Corythucha ciliata
TTTTATGCTTAGACGGAGAAGTACTGCTTTACAAGAGATTCTAATTACGTATAATATGATTAGGGTTCAATTTCCTTTTTGTTATGGATTTATTAACTCCCCTTATAGCGCGACACCCGCGATAGCCTAAAGCATGATCATGCTATTACATCTAAACATTTAAACTTATCTGACCCATATTCGGTTGTTGACAATATCTGAAGTCGGAGGGTGAACTGCAGGCGGTGTAAATTATGATCCACAATAAAAAAAAAGGAGCTGTTGAAACGGCGATACATATAGGTGAGTTAATCTAATTGAGTTAATTATTTGTTGGTTAGTTTGTTTTTTTCTTACTTTACTCTATGTTCGGTGACACATAATTTGATATTTGAGTGTCCCGAGTTACGATACGACCAGAGGCCCGTGATCGGTGCAGTGGAAATCGACCTTTCGAACTTTTCGTTAGTATCGTGCCAGGTCCTCGTATCCGAGGATTCCAGCGGCGTTCGATTTGTTCAGAACTGCGGGGTTGTCGAGATGGTGATAAAAGAAGTGACTTTCTTTTCAAAACTTATTGCTTGACTTTTGCTTTTCCTACTCTTTACCTTTGCAGTGTCGGTGCGGCTCTTCCACAGCTGACGGTTCTGGTGTATGTCCAGTTCTTTATTTGGTTTGACGAGTAAACTCCTTTTTTTTTTTTCGTTACGGAGGTAAGTCCTTCTTCTTGTGACTTGTGGAAGCGTCCAATTAATTTGCTGTGGTTCGTTTTTCAGGGCATCAGGAGCTAGATCTCTTCCTCCGTCCATTTTCGTTACATGTGGTTGACTCTAAAATGGCTGCTCGTCGGTCCTTTTTCACTTTTTCGTTTTTTCGTCTTCCAGGCTTCTTTATATTTTTTCCCGATAGAGGCATTTAAACTTTCTTTTCACTCAACCTGATTTTATCTCGGCCAGCGCGGTTTTCTTGAGACTATCTATGTATATCTTAATATTTTTGATATTATTGTTTTAAAGTTTGTTTAATAATTATTATTATTACATTTGTTTTGTGTTTTTCCTTTATTGCAGTTCTTCTCCATCTTTCATTTAATTATTTTTTGTCAGTCATACAGGTAACAAATTATCCAAAAGTTCATGCTCTTCCACCCTGTATATTATTTTGTAATTAATAATAAAGAATTGAAAAATCCCTTAACAGGAAACTTTTCGTCTTTTCTTTCCCCGATCCCGCATTAAATCCACCTCACCAACGCCGAAAGTACGAGCAAGAGTGCATTCTACGATTTTAAGTGTGTCTTTTTCAATTGTTCATTATTGAGTAACGGGGGGGGGGGGGTGTTGTCACGAAAATGGCTTGATTTTTTAAGATTAATGCTGATTAATTAAATTAGCCTTTAGAGGAAAACAAAAGTTAAATCAACTTAGGTAAGAACGAATTGTACAAAGTGAGCGTTACCAGCTAACTGTCACTTGAAAAATTCACTAATTCTGAACAAGCCTTTTATTTAAGGAGAATCCATTTTTTTTCATTCTTTGATAAGTTAGCAATTGTGGAAAAATAATTATCGGGCCTAAAACGCGTTTAAAAAAGTGGACGACGGAGGACGGACGACAGACGCCATACTGAATCAGTTCAAATTGGGGAAAAGTACTAATTCTCAGTTAAAAGGCTTCAAGGTTGATTTTTTTTAAATTTATTTTAAGTGGGATTGGGGAACTTGCATTGCGTCATTTGGGAGAAAAGTATACCGGTGAATTGGCACATGGACAGAAGGATATCAACGGTAGTTGCTCTCGATATTCGTCGAGAAACGTTAGTGGCAACATGAAATGTGAATACACCATAAACATTAAGTTTGTGTGAAGGACCCCACGATACTTCCATGTTCCCGTCGTTCGCTTACAACATGCCTTTCACATGAAACAATTCCGACATTCCGACACGAGTGATTAATAATTAAAACTCACCCATCAAAATTAATTAATTTGCCCTAGCCTGTCCTGAAGTTCTGTTCTCATAAAAATGCCAAAGTTCTAAAATTTGCTGGAAAGAGCTCTATGTCTCTCAATATTCATCCCATGTCAACGATTGATGCAATAATAACACACAAAAAAAATATGAACACACAAATTCTAACGACGTGACGAATAATGAATTTTGTAGTCTAATATAGTTCTCTTTAACGGTAACTATCAATTTGAAATATTCAACACGATCAATGAATTAAATAATGGACACAATTTGATCAATAAGACACTCGCTAAAACTCGAAATAATCGAAGAGAAACGAATCTTCGAATACATCCTCGTCAATTTGTTTAAAAAATTAATTTTAAAAAAAATATAAAAAATGGAAATATGAGCAAAGCCACCGTTTCATATACATTTCCCCCATAGGGGCACGGAAATCTTGAAACAAGATGGCGGAGCCTCCCGAACGTCAGCACTGTCTTTATGAAGCCACTGTAGTGTGAACGGGCCCTTATGTTGATTTTTACCCTCTAAGCGGCAGGTGAGTACCCCATACTCACTCGGAATTTTTAAGGTGGTTGTTTGGCGACCCTGCTCCACCAATCGGAGGGAGGCTCCCTCGTAAGTTTGCCTTACTTAGTTTTGCATCAATAGCCACCGGAGCTATTCTGTTGCGATGACCCAATCCACTAATAAATATCATTATTCTAAAATCTAGTGAGTGTGCCATACTCAACTGTCACCTAGATGGTACTGAAAAAGTGAGTGCTGGCATGTTCCCTGTCAACCAGGAGTCAAGTAAGCGCTTGTTTTCTGCATCATTTTCACTCTTTTTCATCAAAGTAGACAGCAAGGGGCTTTCAATCATTTAAAATATTGAATTTGCTTCCCTCAGCCTCATACAACCATTTAGGTGCGCATAGGGAATGCATCGCGCATCTCTGCGTACCATACTTGGCCTGACCATTTCGTACCTCCTTCCCTTTTATTTGACTTTTTGCATTAGAGCAGAGTAATTTTTGCTGATGCTGCATACGTGGTGAAGCAATTAATCTATATATTTCTTTCTCTCGCCGATTTCTTAACAATCAAGATTCTCACGACAAAAATCGTTGATTTTATGCTTGATTTGGAAGAATGCCTTTACCAGATTATTAATTTATTTCTAAACAAACTCCGCGTGAAACCTCGGTATTCGCGTATTTCCTCCCATTGATAGTAAACGTCAGTTCATCCGTCCTTCCTCCGGCTGGAAAATTTACGTAAACGTTCTGACCGGTTGAGGGGGAAGATGCATCGGTGCAGAACAATGACTGTCAAACAGCGTGAAATAGACGATGATGAGAGGGGTGTCTGAGAGCATTATTAGCGCGACGGAGAGTTGAGACGTCAAAAGAGAGGCATCGCTGGGCATGCAGTTTTGCGAACTTATTTAAGATCTCGTAGTTCCGTTTTTGACTTCTTAAAATCTCTTTATCCTTTTAAGTAGAGAGGACTAGAGGCGAACTCTACCATATTAACTGTTAGTACCGGCACACGGCCAAACTTCTCAAGCTCTTTCTCCAAGTATTGGATCTCGAAGTTGGCGCAAAAATGGAATTACGTGTACATTAAATGAAAACTAAATTAGTTTTATTTAATACAATCTGCCAACATTAGGGAGTTATTGCATAAGCGTTTGACGCTTAACGTTTACGGTTATGTGACGTCACATTAGCGCAACCGAGTGTGCCGGGGGGAAACGAGTTATTGCAATTAACAGTGGCACTTAAATATGAACATATGATAGCGCATAGATTTATTTAATTGCTTCAAAGGAATTCATGAAATAATAGGTATTTTCGGGTGACCTACAAAGCCTACAAAAGTTACAAATTTGTAGGTTGTATACATGTCAACATGTGTTCAATTAGTTTAAAAACTACACAACTTGCATATTTCGTAACTTGTGTAGATTTGGAGGGTCGCCCGAAAGGACCTATTGTCTCCATTCTGTTGAATAAAGGTTGTTTCCATTGTTCCATTGTCTTATTTAAACGTATGTGGTTAACGTTTAAACTTCAAATTTGACTTTTACGCTTATCGTGACGTCGCATAACCGTAACCTTTAACCATCAAACGCTTGTACAATAACTCCCTATTATAAATCTGAAGAAGCTCTTAACGGTTTTGTCCATTGAGGGTGGTGGTGGGAGTTGATAGATGCGCATACGAATATCGGAGCATGCGGATCTCTGTTGATTTTTGGACTCTCTACAGTCCTGTTGCAAAGTCTAACTAATCAATTTTTTGTATGTAAACTGTTTCTACACTTAGACTTTGCGTGAAAAGCCTGAAAAGCCATCGAAAGCCGAATGAAAAGGAAAGAATAGGAACCCTTGTATTTCCAAACTTTTTTGTCGAAACTTTTCTATTGATCTAGTCTAATTGGTTTAGGGAAATAAATACATAAGTAAAGTATATTTACGATTTGAAAATTAGTCTTCTGAAGAATACTATGACTGTGAGCAAGGCGAATTAAATTACCTTCATTTTCACCTTCACTTACAGAGCCGTGCATTTTTGAGGAGATGAAAAAAGGAGGCATAATCCCCATTCCCCTTTTTGAGCAACAGGCTGTTGTGGATGCGAAGCTTTGCAGCATTATGAATTCATGACGTTGGCTTGCGTTATTTATCAGGTTGATTTCTGCCCTCTCGTCTTAACACGGGTATAGTTACTTATTTTCTCATGCTAGATGATTTCGAGCTTGCATATTATTGTTTTTTTTTGTTTTTTTTTTCTTTCTTTTCAAACACAATTATACGTATTAATAATATTACAACTGTTTCGTCGAGAATAAAGGATAGTGGGAAGAAGAATGAAAAGACTCGTAATTGGGCTAAAATCGTATTTATATTTAGCCCAAAAAAAGAGTACAGGGAAAAAGCCTTGCGGCATAAAAAACCCTCGAGTTCAACGTTTACAAGGATTAATTGGTTATTGAATGAGCATTGCAATCATGAACGTCTAAATGTATGAATTAAGGGGTAAAGCACATCAACCACGCTTTGATTTGGATAGATTTAGATTACAGTACTGTAAGCTGCAGCAGCGAAAGGCATAGGCGCGGGGAAATCACTGGCGGTGACCTCCGCTTGCATGTTGCAGCATATAGCGTAATGCGGGCTGTGCGATTGCGTTTGTATTTACCGGTTTGCTTGATCGACCGTGCCCGGACGTTAGTTCCCCGGTGCACTCGGGTACGTTTGAAGCCACAGAGGGCGAGTATAGAGCGAGAGCGTGTGTTATTCAAGAGACGTAGTAATCTCTGGAGCCACTCTGTTTAAGTTGCATGAGAGCGTGTGTTGATACCGTGTGTCATTCAAGAGAATGGAAACTTACTGTGCGCTGCGAGTGCTGGAATGCATGTAGGAAATAATGCCACAGGGAGAAACAGGTAACGCACACAAGGGCATCCCGAACTAGACTGCTTGCAGAAAAGGATGAAAAGAAGAAGGGCGTTTAAGGTTGTTTAGGGGAAGACGCTCTGAACCCACAGAAGTATTTTTCTTGTGAATTATGTTTTTGCGTTTCGGTAAATTTCGTTCTACGAAACAACAACAAACAAGCAAAACTGCTCATGTCACACACAACTGACGAGACAGGTATGGGCATTATAGCTTTCTGCAGATTGAAAAAAAAAACAAATAAACATTTGTTTATTGGCCCCGCAAAGATTCACCCCAGTGCAACTGGCGGATTGCTAGCGAAATAACGTAGAGTAGTCAGTTGACGGTGCGGGACGTGCGTGGTGCTTCATAACAAAACTTGAATCTTTGCATGGTTACTACGTCAGTACGTGATTCGTAGTTGGAGTGTAGTCAAGCACGTGCGTTATATTAATTTTTATAGTCACCATCGGTCATCATGATAATGAAGGACATTCAATGTCAATCGTGATCAAGTACACTCAACTTCAAATAAAAAAACAAGAGGATTTCCAAATATTGCTTCGTGCCACCATTAATCAAAAATTTGCAGAAAAGATCCTTCTGATGTAGAACGCGCTGTTTTCGAGTTAGCGATGAGAAAATCCATCAGCATTACCCCCTCCACCCATTAAGGGTTCAGATCTTGATCCGCTACTGTCATCATCTCCCCATAGATCTCACTAATTATCATAGCGTAAATACCGGCAACAAAACGAGAAAAAATTAAGAACAAATTTCTGCGTAACTTCAAGCCGCTTCCAGCACATCCACTAGAAGACAACCGCTATACTATAATGTGACAGTTATCGAACCAAAACTTTATTTTGAAGTAGAGACACAGACACTCCTTCCTTTTGTATCAAAACCGTTTAGTCCCGCTAAAATGACTATTACCCCTGTGACACTGAATCGCCAAAATGAGGAAAAGAAGAGCTTAAATTAACATGCTTGAACAAAATAATGCTAATTCGTTTCACTTCAACAACATTTTCTATTAAAATTTAATGACTCAAAGAGGCAAAAAAAAGATCTGCAATGGAGGACGCCCTCATTAACATCCTCGGACTTAATTATGCAAATCCCCCTTCCCCGCCCACCACCTTTCTACAGCCTCATATTACTGAGATTTGAATAATGAGACCTCACACCCTTACGGGGTGGTTTGTTCACAGGATAGGAGGGTGCATGAGGGTGATGAATTACCAAAAATTGTCGAAACAATAATTAGAAAGAAAGGAAAAAATTACATAAAGTGAGAGCTAGGAGAACGCAGGGAAAATTAATTTCCTTCCTCCAGGGACGAGGACCCATCAGAAACACGTATTTTTAATTAAACAATTTTTTTTCTTGTTTAATCGTCTCCCGTGACATATGCTGTTAAATATAATCGAGAAATGAACTACAGCGTTAAAGTTTAAATTAGAATGGTGCGAAGGTCTTGATTGAAATTCTCCATGACATTCCTCAGTAAATTGACTTCTCTTCGTTCAAACACTGTTACTTCCTTACACTACAAATTAGCAGAAAGGGACAATTTTATTTCACTTCTATTGTAGGAAAGATTAAAATGCTAGGGAGTAATAAAACTTTCATAAAACTGGCATAACATTCGCGTTATGTGCTTAATCATGATATTTTTGTTGTTTTAAATCAAAACGAACGAATATTTTGTTGAAAAATGGGAAAAATATTGTACATTGCGGAAAAACCGAACGAATAACAAAAAACCTTTCTGGTTGAGATAAGGTGATAACAGATGACAGAGAGAGTCCTCGCGCGCCAACAGTTAAAAATAATCTTTAACACTTTCCCTTATTTTGAATTCTGTCGTCCAAGTCTCTCCCGTAGATCTCGAAGACGGATGCGAGGAAATGGTTTGGTCAGAATGTCCGCCAACTGGTGTTTCGTACCAATGTGTTCAACGGTTAGCATGTTTTCCTTGATCCGATCTCGAATGAAAAGATATTTTCGTTGAATATGTTTTGATCGGAAATGAAATTCAGGATTGTCCTCCAGACGTTTGGCGGATTCGTTGTCAATTTGCAGGATCGGAACATCCGACAAGCCCATTAATTCTCTGAATAGACGAGAAATCCATATGGTTTCTTTTGAGCCATGGCTAGCTGCAACTATTTCAGCTTCAGATGTGGAGTCTGCGACTAATACCTGTCGACGGCTCAACCAAGTTATGGCAGCATCCGCAAACAGGATGATCACTCCACTAGTGGAGCGTAGCAATTCCGGGCATCCAGTGAAGTCTGCCCCGCTGTAGCATTGGAGCAGCCGATTCTTGGGGTTCGATCGATAAACCAGCTCCAAATCGATGGTTCAAGCCAGGTGACGAATTACTCGTTTTACTTGTGTCACGTTTTCTTCTGCGGGATTCTTCAAGTGACGTGAAAGGACGCTCACGCCAAAGGCGATATCAAAACGAGTTCCTCGAGCTACATAGAGAAGGGCTCCGACAGCCGAACGATACGGGAAGTTGTTGAACGATACGAAAAGGGTGAGTCCTGAGTTTTTCCATAGGCGTGAGAACGGAGTTACATCCTTCCATGTTGAATCGACAGAGTAATTTTCTTATGTATGCTGCTTGACTGACTACGATGTCACCGTCGCGTTGGATGATCTCAAGTCCGAGAAAATAGGACGCTTCTTTTCAAACGATGTCGAAACGTGACCTAAGCTGTTCGATGAATTTATTCAGTTTGAACTGACTAGTAGCCGCCACCAGTCCGTCGTCAACGTACAGCACAACAATGAGTTTGCCATTCGCCGTTTGACAAATGTAAATGCAGGGATCTTCCCGACTTTGGCGAAATCCTGAGCCGAGCATGAAATATTCGAATCTTCTGCTCCAACAGCGTGGAGCCTGCTTAAGTCCGTACAAACTTATTTTAAGGCGACAAACTCGATTTGCTCCGTCTGCCTACCCTTCGGGCTGCTTCATATAAATTTCCTCTTCAACGACACTGTATAGGTAGAAACGTCAAACTGCCACAAGTGCATTTTATTTGACGCAGCGATGGCAAGAAGTGATCGTATCACTTCTAGGCGTGCCACAGAACTGAAGGTATCGGTGTAGTGGATTCCTGGACGTTGAGAGCATCCCTTGATGACTAATCTCGCGCGATATTTGTCTGTGCTTCCATCAGGCTTTTGCTTAATGCGGAAAACACACTTGTTGTTTATGGCCCTTTTTTCGGGAGGGAGTTCTGTCAATATCAAAGCGTTGCTTTTACGCATCGAAGTTATTTCTGCGTCCATGGCCGAAAGCCATTCGTCGCCATCCTCACTTTGAATGGCTTCATTATATGTTTGCGGTTCGACTTCCGACAGAAGAACTTCTACAAAGATAGACGTCACGAAATCGTCATGCCAGGCTGGACGTCTTCTTTCTCTCGATGATCGCCTGACACCCTCAGAGTCGGTGTCTGATTCTGTTTCGTCATTTTAATTGTCGGAATGAATGTCATTTTCCCTCGTTGGATTATTGTCGGTGGGTTTTGGAATGTTAACGACATCACCCTCAGTTTCGATGTCGCTAGGCGTTGCGACTTTCCCGTTACATTCATTTCCTACATTCTCCTGAAAAACTACGTCACGTGAAACAATAATGTCTCTTTTTTCACGGATATATCACTCATCACCGTCACATCCGACTAGAAGCCAACCAATGCTTTTGGGTCCATTTTACGTCTCTTTTGCACGGGACGATGGACGTAACATTTTGAACCAATAATGCGAAGATGCTTGATTCATGGCTTCGGGCCATGCCAGAGTTCGAATGGCGTTTTGTCTGCGACTGGTGATTTTCCGACACGGTTGAGAATGTATCCAGGTTGTGACTGATTCTGCCCAAATGGCGGCAGGAAATCGAACGTCAGGATTTCCATACTTGAGAGTTCGCGCCATTTCTACGATTGTCCGATTGTCACGCTCAACTGCGCCGTTTTGCTCTGGGGTGTATGGTGCTGTCAAGCGGTGGTTCACGCCGAATCCTCGAAGAATTGTACGGACTTCGTTATTGTCGAATTCCCCGCCGTTTTCGCTAAGCAATTCTTTGACTTGGTGACCAAGCGTGCGAGCTTTTGCTAGTACTTCGCGCAGAGCCTCCGTGACCTCTGATTTTTTCCGTGCCACAAAACAGTGACGATACCTGGTGTAGTGGTCCTTGATAACGATTAAGTAGCGCCGACCGCTAAAAGACGGATCGAACGGTCCACAAACGTCTCCAGATATGAGCTCACCTGGTGCCGATGCTTGTACTTTTGTTCCAAAGGGTAAACGATGGGCCTTTCCGAGCTGACACGACTCGCAAATTTCATTGGCAGCTGGCACCTTGATTCCCAGTTTGGAATTAAGCTTCGATCTAACGTAGCGCTTTTCCATATGGCCCATCGTTCGTGGTAGAGTTGAAGTGTTCGATCACTCTCTGCTACACTGGTACAAACCTCAGCTGGTTGAACCGTGCGAAACGAGGCACGATATAGAGTTCCTGACAGTCAGAATCAGAGGATTCGAACTTGCTGCCAGGGTTTCGATCGTGGGCTGCAAGGACTGAGAATAAATTTCGAGATATTGTAGGGACATACCACACGTTGTTCAACGTAATTATTCGTTGACGTAGATGGCGACTTCGATCGTACCACTGCCGAGAGCTTTGATGACCTCCTTTCCCGCCACTTTTACGGTAGCATCCGTGCTCACGGGAAATGGTTTGTAGCCAGTTAACCAGAGTAAATTTGATGTGACATGGCGAGTAGCTTCGTTATCAATCCACCGCTGGTCGTTCGTGGTTGCTATATTCACGTCACTGCTGATTGAAACCAGTGCTACATGCGTGTCTGTCACTACTGCACTTACCAGCCGCACGCGCTGTTCCAGATTCGCCAGCCCGCGCTGGATACGGTGGCTTGCCGTCAGCCTTCCATTGTGGACACTGTCGCAGCCAGTGACCAGTCTTATTACAGTACTTGCAGTTTGTAATGCTGGAATTAGTCAAAGCCGGTTTCTTTTTCTTACGGTTAGTATTTATCGGTCGCTTACCCTTTGTATTAGCGTACAGAATGTCACCCGATTTCGATGTCGGGACAACGTTACGCTCGTGAAGGATTAGAGCTGACGAAATATCTTCGACTGAATTATCATAATGGGGAACTTGCATGAATCTCAGATTGGGTAGAAAAGCATACCGGTGATTTGACCCGTGAACTGAAGGATAACAACGGAAGTTGCAACCCGATTGGTGCGTTTTAAGATTTTTAAAAAAGGTTCAAAGTTCTTCAGAAGAGGATGGATGGTGCGAGGGGAAATGACGTAAATAATTACTTGTGAAGCATTTGAGGGAACTCTAAACTTGTTTGTTTACAAATAACATGAAAAATGTCCCCCCATTAAACTCGTCAAACCCCCTCTTCCCCGCATCATCAATTTCAATTAGTAAGTTTTTACGTAATCGAACCCCCACTCAAAATTTTTAAAAATTCCCTAAAAAAACATCCTTGACTTATTTCAAAGTTTAATGTGAGCAATAGACTTGTGGAAGAGCCCTCTTTAAGCAACACCAACTTTTGAAAAATGTGCAAGTTCCCCATTGGCTTTCATGATAAGATAGCTTGACTTGAACGATTCGAGACGCTTGGGTAGGATGTGAAGAATCTTCCAAACAAACAGCAGTTCGAGAACGTCTTCTACTGTTCCGATGTTTCACGTTTTCAGCCCGGCGACAAACTCACAATGTTGGTTTTTCACTCGTGATAGCATGGATGGGGCATCTTCCGCGTCATCCCATTCCATGTTGAAGAAATCAAGGCACTGACGAAACAGTTGATCCTCTGCCTTGTTGTCGAACTGCTCGACTAACACATCCCAAGCCTCCTTTGCAGTTAGTCTGCCCGAAATTCATTGATGAAGATCATCACTTACGCATTGGGAAATTATAATTTTCGCTTGAGCGGCTGATTTATTATAGCTTTCAAGTTGGTTCCTCTCGCTTCGAGTGGGCGGGTCAGAGAGAACCGCTTTCTCTCTCGTCCCCTCGACGATACCGACGGCGTCGAACAACTCGAATACGTCCATAACTCGATCCTTCCAGAAAGGCCAATCTTCCGCACCTTTCAATAGACGATTTCCACCCATGCGCTCTCCAGTCCTACTTCAACAGTTTTGCAACCCGCTTAGGCCAGGTTATGGGTTACTCTTGTGTAAAGTGAACTTATTTTTCTCTCATTCCCGTCAAACTAAAACCACTTTTGCAGTTATTCATTTCTGATTTTATTCTTCAGCCACCGTCTCACGGAACGTACCGATGAAAACTCGTCGTTCCGGCGGCACCTTAGCATGAAGTCCCATCATAGTTGCACATTTATCACACTCCTTCACATAGTTCACATGTACTTTCTCTTCCCTTTTTCCTCAATTTAAGACGTTTTCAAGTGCTGGCAAGGTTGAGGGAAAGAGATAAATTTAGTAGCTGGGTCAACCCAGGTCGACCCGGAATGGAATAACTTGTACAGTTATCGAAGCAGCAATAGAATCGCATTTTTCTGACTCAAGATGAGAAGCACGCGAAGGAAGTATAATAGTAGACTCAAAATCAACGAAAAACTAAAAAAAAAAAAAATTCGCTCCGGCAGCTGGCGGTCGGAAAGAGTGCATTTCATTTTGTATACGGATACCCTAAGCCGTCCCAGAAGTAGTAATGTTGAGACCATTATTTGTTTCGTTTATGTTTGACCCTCCCTCGTACTGTTTGCTGCCGGGTTTGTTTAAGCTGAACTTAATGGGAATCAAAGGCTATTTCAAAATGGAATCATCATACCGAATATAATGCTTCTGGAATCAACTGGTGATTTGTTGTGATTTTTTTACCATTTCAACCCCTATTTTCCCCCCTCCACCTTGACCGATTTGGCCCAAATGCAATACCGACCGGGGCCTTATGACTAATGATTTTTGTGCCAAAGCGCGTTCCGCTAAATTAATTTCTACGAGAGTTATCGTGCTAACAAGGCCTCACACTTACTTCCACCCCAGGGACATCACCCCCTCCCCCTCGACTTTTTCAAAAAATTAAAATTGGAATCAAAGGCTACTTTAACATGGAGTATACGTACTGAATATGATGCTTCTAGAATCAACTGGTGACTTGTAGTGATTTTTTGATCATTTCAAGCCGTATTTTCCCCCCCACCTCCTTTACCGATATGGCCCAAATGCAATACTGACCGGTGTCTTATGACTACTGATTTTTTTAGATAAAGCGTGTCCCGCTAAATTAATTTCTACGAGAGTTATCGTGCTAACAAGACCACACACTTACTTCCACCCCAGGGGCACCACCCCCTCCACCTCGACTTTTTCAAAAAATTAAAATGGGAATCAAAGGCTAGTCTAACATGGAGTATACGTACCGAATATGATGCTTCTAGAATGAACTGGTGATTTTTAGTGATTTTTTTACCATTTCAAGCCCTATTTTCCCCCCCACCACCTTGACCGATTTGGCCCAAATGCAATACCGACCGGTGTCTTATGACTACTGATTTTTGTGCCAAAGCGCGTTCCGCTAAATTAATTTCTACGAGAGTTATCGTGCTAACAAGGAAACGGTCATAAAGATATATATAATATATATATAAATATATATAAAATATATAGATAGATATATATGAATTCCGGAGACCACTGAATTCGTGTTCTAGAGGTTCTGAAACGTGAAAAAAACATGACATGACCCATGTTTGCCACCATCACGACGAGACCAATAGTGCATTTTTCAGAATGAAATGCACTAAAAAACAAACATGTAGGTATATAGTATTTGAAACCAAAATACACTCGTAGTAATGCTAGCAATGTGAGAAAAAAAAAAAAAACTGTTAAAGATGCTCTAGGCAACTAGAAATAAACCCGTAACCTGCAGTTCTAAAACTTCGCTTTTTCCACGGAAATCGTCTATTGTTTAATGTTACTGGATCCCGAAACGAACTAATTGTGAGCCACGCATTGAACCGAGCTGGAGCCCATAACTTGTTGTTTTAAATCAAAACGAACGAATAATAAAAAACCTTACTGGTTGAGATAAGCTGATAACAGATCAGAGAGAGACAGAGTCCTCGCGCGCCAACAGTTAAAAATAATCTTAAACAATTTTTACTACTTTTTTCCAGCATCGACCTTAAGTGGTTATTAACCCTTTCATCGACTTTTATCACGGGATCGTAAGGTGAGAAAAATATTTCTACAGGCACGTTCATAAAGGCCCGTTCACAAGCTCTATGCTATGCGTCTGTGGAGTATACGCAACCAAACAAATTATTTCCCTCGAAAAATGAAGCATTTTCATAGGTTGCATATACACCACACAACACAAGCATAGAGCTTCTGAACGGGCCTTTAAGCCCTATACATATGGCGTATGGCGTTGTGTGGTGTCTACGCAACCTGTCAAAATGCTTCATGCATATAGCATATATGCAGCATATAGAAGCCACGCAACGCTATAGAACTTGTGAACGGGTCTTTGAGCCGCCTTCACATGCGGGCTTTGGTAAAGCCGAACTGTGGGCGGCAAGTTATAGCTTTGGACTGTGTCAGCTTGAGCCCTTCACATTTGGGCCATGGACGAAGCTTCGAAATTCTCGTGCAGGCTAAGGTGAAGGTGAAGGCTGTTGTTTGCTGTTTCGATCCTGATTTGCTTATTTAAAACGTATTTTTTGAACGAATTTCGTCGTGAAAATCACACGCGAAGACACTGTCACCGTTAAACAATTTTTTTTTCGATAATAAATTTAATTGTTATATAGCTCAAGTTAAACATGGACCTCACCCTCGCGAGATGAGCCCTTCTGACTACTTTCCCTTACCCTTCCCATGGGACCACGGCTTGAAAAATACACCTTGATAAATTGATCTTTGAAACCACTTTGGTTACGGAAACTTGAGGGAGGAGGAGTTTCAACTAATCGAATGAGAGAGCGGTGTCCACCTTTGGGTTCATGTTCTTCTTGACGGGCTATAACAGAAATAGACTCCACAGCTCAGTCAAAGCCTAATACTTCGGGCTTTGGGCGGTGAAAGATAAACATGTACCATCTTTGGCTTTGATCTTTTCTCTTCGAGCGGTGACAGCGTTCTGTGGAGTGTGGACTCGGAGCGCTCTGATTTGTTGAAGCCCACAGCTCAGCTTGAACAAAGCTTGCATGTGAAGGCGGCTTAAGAAATCCCCTACTCCCGTCACCATTTGTGATACCTACGTCATTATACATACTATATTTCATTTTAATAGAAATGATGTTGAGCTAGTTTGGACGAAATTATCAAAACAGAGACCCTTCTGGGGGGCTGTAATAGAATAGTGAAACACACGTGAAACGAGATGACAGTAAATTTCACAGCCAGAATGCTTATTTTTTTAGCTGTCAATGTCAATCTCATCTCGTCTCACATGTGTTTCACTTTTCTATTACAATTCCCCAGGGCTCGTTGCTTTTTGAGTATCACGTTCATCACTGCGAAAAAAAAAGACGCCCATACGCGCGTTGGCAACAATACCAAGGGCCTTTAAAATATAAGACGCGTAGGTATACGCGCTATAGCGAGAGCCAGGAAGACTGACTCGTGTACGATAAACAAGACTATCGTGACGCCGCGCCGCACAAGTTAAATTCACAGAGCACAATGTTGGCTTTCAGCCTAGGAGATAAAATACCCGTGCACTCCCAGCCATCGAGGAATTAATATACTGGAGAAGCCCCATATTGTGAGGGAGCCAAAAACAGCCACTAGTGCTGATACGGAAGCCCGGTCGGTACCGCGCACTCCAGAAAAATATGATATCCCCCTCCCCCCTTTGTCAGCCAGGGGAAAAAAAATTGAAGTCGTACACAAAGACGTTTTTTCCTTTCGTTTTACTAAAGCGAATTGACAATTTAAATAGGACGCAAAATTCGCGTCTTCAACCGGTTTTCCGAGGATAACTAGTTTATTAAAAGTACAAATCCCAGGCTGTGTTGGGCAGATAACGGAAAAAATTATCTTAGATAAAGATAAGATATAATGAGAAAACCTTAAAAGATAAGATAAATACAAATTGTCTTTTATTTTTAGATAAACATTATGATAACAAAATATATTATCTAAAGTGTAATCTATGAAAGATCCGGGTACCCTGCTGCCTGCGGTGAACTCAAAGAGAGAACGACCCACGCCTCGGAACTAAATCTACGGAGAGCTAATGAAAAGCTTACTTTGAATGTTTGGGGAGTTGAAAAAAATTATCTTTGTCTTTATCTGGGAATTATATTTTTCCTAGAGATAAACCGAATGTATAGTGATAATTAAGATATAAATAATAACCCATCTAAAAATTCCGTCAGATAGATAAAATATAAAAAAAATATCTAGATAATTATCATAATTATCTAGATAATAAACCATGTAAAGATAAATACAACGCACAACACTGATCACAGGTTAGTGGCGCATGTAATTTATATCGTACATTATAACTTGTCGCCGTTTAAAAAAAAGACAAATACATTTTACCTACGTATCCCTACGCTTATCAGTAGTTTCAAATACAGTTCACTCAGAGTAAATTAACAAAACAAAATGTTCATGCCGGGCCAGATAAATACTAACTTTCATTTCGAGCAGGAAGCACGCTAATTATAAATAATATTAAAATTCAATTATTTCAAATTAATATCACGGTAATTGTATCGTTAAACATTCAGGTGTTTACTTCCATTTGAACATTTCAACGTAATTTTACCTTTCTAAAGGCGATTTCTTTCATTTTTGGAAACATCGATCAGCACCTTAATTCTTTACTTCTACGATAATTTAATTGAAATTTCCCCCTTTATTCCCTCCGTTTTTCACAGAGAGAAAAAACTATATAAAAAGAACAAAGATGCCAAACACTTATAGCGATGTCCATTCAACACACTACACAAGTGTAGTGCAGCGTCCTCTCCATAAACATTGTGTTTCAATTCAAAAGAGGACGGGTGGAAAAACTTACACCACACGAGTGTATTGCATTGAATAGAAAACGCCATTAAGCAGACAAGTTGGTTGCTTTGAATAGTAGAAAAGAGAGATTATTTTCACGCGTGCAGCTTGCATTTGACTTTATACAGAATCTCATACATCAGACCGATGTAATTCTGCAACGTGCATTTGTGGAAGAAGCTACATTCAAAGACCTGGATCAAACGCTGAACGCCATTCAGGAAATTGAAATTTCTTTAACTGTTCGCGATGGCGACAAAATTAACAATAAAGCAAATTGCGATGCTTTTCCTGTGGAGGAGCCCACAGCGCTTCCGAATGCACCCGTCTCGGGGCTTGTCGTGTTTGTAGCAGCACGATACACCAAACACATTAAAGGAGGGCTCTAGTATCAGCCCAATTTCTTCCGTTCATTCACCTTCCGTTCGTTGGACTTTCCGTCCACTCATCCTTCGCGTTCTTACCCTTCAGCTCCTACTTCTGGAGTTCTGTTCATCGAACAGAGTAGAAAAACGTTAGATCTACAAAGAATATTTAACGTTTTCGTAACGTTAAACTAAACGCTTAGAGAACGTTAAAGGTCTATCCACACACATCAGTGCCGTGAACGGGGCACGTCCCGTTCACGGCACTTGATGTGTGTGGATAGACCTTAATTCAACGTAGGGTTGAAAAGCTCACTTCTGCTAACAATATAATCTGAATTCGGAATAGATCTAGTAATTCTGCTGGAGTTGAGGAGTGATGCTAGATCAACGTTATAAGTATGGCCCACATAACTAAATAAAAATTAAGTCACTTCTAGCAGAATAACAAAATAAAATCAACACTACAATACGATGCTATTATTCGTAACAAACGACTAATACTGCAAACTACACATTACATTATTATGTACTATTACTGCTAATAACACTGCTGCATGCAAGCGATACTAAACCAAGGCTTCTCTAAGCTTACTGGCTTCTCGATGAAAAGCGCAGCCCAGTCTTTACATTGAGAATCATATCATATCATATCTTCGCTCTCAAGCTGGTTACAGCCCAAATATTTGGGCCTGATTTCGGCCAGACGGCAACAGACCGCTAAGTAATGGTAATTGTCTTCTTTCCCAGGAGCGCCACATAAGCTACAAAACATGAATTCGCAGCTTTTATTGAATGGGGAGCCATCCAATTTAATGAGTTCACCACGAAATTTAATAGCAATTCTCTTAGACTCCAACGGTATACTTTTATCCATAAGGTAGTGCCCCAGTTGAAAGGTATAATCTAATTCACTTAAGACAAACCTCTTTCTGGATTTTGATCTCTGCTATGTATTATGATATTGGCCCCGCAAAGATTCACCCCAGTGCAACTGGCGGATTTTTTGCGAACTGATAAGAGTTGACAGTGGACGGTGCGGGACATGCGGGGTGCTTTATAACAAAACTTGAATTGCAATGGTTGCTACATGATTTGATGGTTAGAGTGTAGCGAAGCACATCCACAAGCACATGTGTTATACCAATTTTAGTCATCATCGGTCACCGTGATAATGTAGGACATTCAACGGCAATCGTGATCAAGAACACTCAACTTCAAATAAAAAATGCTACAGGATTTCCAAATATTGCTACCGTGCCACGATGCAGCAATTATTGAACAATTTGCAGAGAAGATGCTTCTGTATAACGCGCTGTTTTCGAGTTACCGGTTAGAAAAACCATCGGCAGTGCCCCCCCCCCCCTCGTAGGATTCAGTTCTTGATCCGCTCCTGTCAACTAAAGAGCAAATTTCTGCGTAACTTCAAGCCGCTTCAAACACATCCACCAATAGCAATAGCAACGAGTAACTATCATCATGCAAGGTTACTATACCTGAGAGGTAGCGCCGTAACTAATAACAATGCAAAAACAATGCCATTCTTTACACATGTGATCAGATTATAGGGGTATTCATGAAAAATGTTAAACCTTGTATTTCTTATTATGCTAAATCCCGAACAGATGGGTAAGGCCTAAAGGTGCCTGTACACTGCGCGAAACTTCCTCGCGAAACAGTTTCGCGAGTCAAGTCTCGCGTAATGTAAATGGATGTTTCACCCCGAAACACGTTGCGCGAGGCAGTCTCGAGGCGAGCCAACCGTTGTCGGTTTTTTAGCGCGCATCAAAGTGTTTCACCCTTCTTGTTTCGCTTGGTGTAGACGCCCCTTTTGTCTCGCGGTGAAACAATTCCTCTTGGCATGGCTGCCTCGCCCAAACTGGTGGCTCACCTTGCCTCGCTTGACTCGCCTCAATTGTTTCGCTTAGTGTAAACACCCCACGTTGCGCGAGGCTTCCTCGCGAAACTGTTTCGCGAGGAAGTTTCGCGCAGTGTACAGGCACCTTAAGGCCATAGAAACGGAGAAACTGAACACAAAAAATACGAATAACAGGGTTTACGTCGATAACATGTGTTAAACTTCAGAGCATGAATACCCCTTATAATTATACAATTTTCAATTTGCATACCCCATGGCGCGTTGTTTACAGCCCCTCCTCACAATTTTATTACAGCGCTACCTATTTAGTATAATAACCTTGATCATCATGATGTGTGTCTACTCTATGAATGTTCTTTCAGACGCCACCAGGAGCGGTCGCGTAGTATTTGTTGGGCCAATACTGTTATGTACAAACAGGCAATAAAGTGCTCCTTTTGGTTACCAAAACCTCGCAATAAACAGCACGGTTACTCCCGCGGGAGTAAGATAACATTATTCCCGCGAGATAACATTACTCCCTGGTTGACTGGGGTATTCACTGTCAGAAGTTTAACATGTGCTATCTACGTAAACCCTCTTACTTCGTATTTTTTTGTCCGATTTCGCCGTTTCTATGGACTTCACCAATCTGTTCGATATGTAGCATAATTATAACAAATACAAGGTTTAGGCCCACCGCAAATTGAGCCCACGCGTAGGTCATCCAAGCTCAAAAAACAGTTGATTTCGTGTTTCTTCTCGCTTGAATATTATTTAGAGCAACTCCGTTCACTTAATTTTGATAAAGGTTGACAATACCTTCTGGGACGCATTCAACATCGCTGTGGAACAATGAAGTATTTCGTACATTCAAGTATTGATTTAGCAATAAGCTTAAACTGGACATTCATCACGGTTGTGACTTGGATTTCCTGTTCTGTAATTACGAAGCAACCCTTACTTTCTTCTGCGTACTGCTTTGAATCTAATTAGAGTAATAGTGTTAAAGCCCCCCTGCTCCTCACCTTATCACCAAATTAAACAGATCTGGTTCATGAAAATATAGATGAGGAGAAAACAGAGCAGCCTAGGATATTTGCCCCTCTTAAGACCCGGAATCTTGACGTTTAGTGATTGTAGTGAGAGAGGGAGGCACAAGAAATTGGTACGAGGAGGGAGTAACATGATACATTCACAGTCGCTGGATTCAGTAGAAATCCTGGAATTCTTTCAAAGAAAAAACTAAAATTGCCGAAATGCTAAAAGAGAAAACAAAACGAGGTCCCTTAATGTCTTGCGCCCAGCGCATAAAGGCAATATTGTATTATGCTGTTAAAGCGACTATTCAGCAATTTACGCATAGTAATTAATTTCTTTTCTATAGTTCACTTAAATGTATACTATCTAAAATTAGTTTCATTAATTGAAATTTCTCTCATAAGAATGAAAGTAATCGAATGGAATGGTCATAGTCCAGTCAATTTATTCGATGATACTAAAACAGAATTTACGGCCGCAAATGAGTCCCAAAAGTGCCTCTTTTCTTGCCTAGGAGCCACAAATATTTACAGCGAAAGTATTTTACAGCCACAAATATTACAGCGTTTTAGAGCCTAGGCTCTGAAGTAATTTTTGCGGACTGTGCTTCATATTATACTCGCGTTGAAGACCTTTGATATTTAGTGTTAGTGGGTAGAAGGGGTGCATGCGGAATTGGAAGTACTATGGAGTGCCCCACGAGGCTTTACTAAATTTAAGATAATTTTATGTATCCCAATAATTTTATCTATACTAGTGGTAGTATAGATTCTCTAGTTAAGGCTTTGTAAAGGTGGGTTTCTGAATACGGCCCTTAGACTCGGTTGAAAATTCAGAAGCATTCGATTCTATTGGGGATTATATTTCCAAAAACTAACCATTCTGCCCTGGAAATAAGACGATACATATGCTAAACTTGAAAATTTTGTGATTTCAATACTTTCGACCATTTTATAAAAAAAAAAAAAAGGGGTTGACCGGCTGTATAGCGCGCAGTTGTATAGAAAACAAATGTACGTTCAAAAGTTGTAAGACATGGCGCATGACCCGTCCCATGAAAATCGAGTGGCCAAACATTACGGGTATTCACTTAAAATTTCGCACTGTTTGTAATTTCGTAACTGCGTAGTCAGATGTTTGTTACCACCTAGGGAAATCAATTTTCGAATGAATGAGTTTAAAATATGCCCCGAACGAAATGATGAATGACAAAAAAATGATTGCAATTTCGATTACCCTAACAGCAGATCTTATTGTTAGCTCAACGCAAGTACAAAACTACAAACAGTACCTACGATGGTTGACGTGAATACCCTTGTTAATGATGCAAGAACAAAAATAGTATATTGTAAAGTACAACTTCCCTTCATTTCTTGGCTGTTTTTTCAATTTGAATACAAAAACTCCTCTTCCACTCGAACTAACTCAACTGTCGCAGTGTTTTTTGTTTAATTTAAATGCATTTCGGGTCTATTTTTCCGGATCCCCTCACCAATGAGGGGATTGTGTGATGAGGGGATCCGGAAAAATGGACCCGAAATGCATTTAAATTAAACAAAAAACACTGCGACGGCTGAGTTAGTTCGAGTGGAAGAGGAGTTTTTGTATTCAAATAGTATATTGTACACCTAGGCATGAAAGGCATACTTTTCCGGGCCGAGAAAAACGTCGCCAGCCGAGACGTAGTCGAGGCTATTTTTCGAGGCCCAGAATACGCCTTTCTGCCGAGGTGCACACATGATTTTTTATCCTAAGCAAGAAAAGAAAATAATTAATATATTATACATCGACAAGTTTCTTATGGACCGAAAGAAGTGGTAAATTCAGTTAACTTTCTAAACACGTGTTCCTAGAACCATCTGGAAAGGGCCCTCAGGGTCCATTAGAAACTTGTCAAGTTATAGTTTTCAGTATAAAACTGAATGGTGGAATAAAAACAATACGTTTGCCCATTCGTATTTGACAAAATACAAATTAAACGTGCATCTAGACAAACGACAACGCCTCTGTGAGTGGGAACGGCATCGGTCGGTGTGGAGGAGTGAGGAGAGGTGCGTTGCGCGGGCGTGGCAACGATAAGAACCCCTGCAGGATTAGGACACAAAATGCAATAGTCATCCGAAGCGCATATTGGTGGCGAATTTTGGCAAAAAATTTCATGACTAGACATGAAAATCATAATTATTTTCATGACAGTTGCGAGTCACGAAAGCACGCGTTTTCACATCGAATAGGGGAAAAAAATAATAGCATTCGACTTAGTGACGAACACTTGGGAACCACTTGGGGGGGGGGGGGTCAGAGATTAAATTATAATTGTCTTTCAACCGATACATATTTTTACGTATAGGGCATCACATTCGACTTTTAGGGCCAAGTACATTCTCCCGGTTTTTTACCTATAGGTATGTGTCCACCGCGTGTATTATCTAGACTTCTAGACATTCGCTTATGAGTAAGCTGATGTCTCTATAATCTCAGTCAAAGGGGGAAGTGTGCGTAAACATGATAATATATCACGCAACTTCAAACAATGCTCAAGCCCAGTAAACACCGCAACATTAAATCGTTGAGACCCCTTGGTCTGTAATGTATATTTGCTTGTCTTCTGCTAGTCGGTAGTCGTTGGTCATCCACTTTTTAAAATCTAATAATAATACATGTTATGTATAAATGGTGGTCTTAGACAACTCTGTTTTTGTCTTCAACAAAAAAGTCCGTCTTATTCTTGTTTTAGGGACTAATATCCAATTATTTTATCTTCAGGGGTGAAATTCGGAAATATTATGGCACTAGATACGCAGAGTGTCGAAGAGATTGAAACGATCCTTTAAAATTCCTTAAAAAGGGCTGGTGTAGAAATACAGCGAGAAAACGTATGCCTAATAGTTGACGATGGCGTTCGGAGGGGAGACCCTGGATAGCTCACTCATGGTGAATTTCACCATTTCGGCTTAAGGATGAGTTCAAAATTTAATCGGACTGAGAGAAAAAAAGGCGTTGCATTTCAAGTAGACAAGGTTCGGCTTAACTAACAAATGTACCTATAAAATAACCTGATTTTTCATTCGTTTTAATTGTTCCAGGATTGTAATGTGATTTCTGGAGGCATTGGCCTCGGTTTACCAGAGGTGACGTTCAATCCAGGTTTATTCTTCATAATTATGCCTTCGTGCATCGATGGTCATGCCGTATAAATTTTTCATTCTAGTAGCAAAATTGGACAAAAAAATAACCAAGCTGAAACATCCTTAAACAACTAAAATTAATTATATTGCATTCATTCCTATCACCAACATCCTTCTTTCCTGCCCTTCCTTATTGTTTGAAGAGTGTTGTTGTATAATCACTGCCCTGACCTGTTGACATTTTTGTCATATTTGAAGAGAACTCCACGGCGTTGGCAGGTCCTACGATGTTTAATCTTCCACTGCTTGTTTATGGTTCCCTGAATCTTTTGAAGTCCCAAGAAGTTTAGCACAATTACGTACACAAAGACAAAGCCTATATGATGTGGGTTTTAGGAATTCACTTTAATATTTCCAGAGATACAAATATTATAACCAAATAAGTATTTAAAAATAAAACAAGGTGAATAACAACGTTAAATGGAAAACAAACCTCTTGTTGCAGTAACCTCGGCCAGCCACGGATCGAATTTGACGTCGTGTCACGTTCTCATATTATTCATCGCTCTGGTGTTTTGCCAGAGGTAGTAAACTCATAAATGTTCTGAAAACGTAAATTAACGGACAGATTGAATATGTTGTGTTGAAAGCAAGTAGGTACTAATGCGACTGAATTTTGTTATTGTTCGTGTTCCAGGATGATGCCACTTTTAATACACATAGACAGAGTCTTGTAGGAAATTTAATGTTGATTTTTTTTTTAACAAATCCCGAGAGGGTGTGAAAGCTTTGTTGATGATTTATCGTGAGAGAAAAAAGTTCCCATAAAACCCTTATTTTCCACTTTAACGGGGTTTTCTATCACAAAATGGACTTATAACTGAGCCTTGGCTGTCGAAAAATTATTATTCATTTACAATATTTGAGGGTATGGATAATTTACTGGAACGAAAATAATAGCGCGGTTTGCAAAAATGGTTAATCGTCGTGCAAAATAACTTACTTCGTCCTTAGAATGCGTTGCGCAATGAATGCCTTCTTCTTTTTTTAAAAAAATAAACGACGATGCTCGCAATGTTTATCGTCATTTCTTGATGAAACTTATGTGGCGAACTACAAGTTTTTCCCAAGTTTCTAATTCTAACGTGTAAAATGCTTGAGATTTTGACCGTTTTACTTCCACGTTTTCTCTCGGGAACTCGTAAACAAAGCATTTAGGCACTATTACATATTGTGTACGGGCACATTGCCCGTGAAGCGTGATACTTCCTATTTGATCGAGCTATGTGTGTTGAAATTGGCTCCAGTTTGTATACATAAGAATTGTAATAAAACTAATTGAAGGACTTTTACACAGCCCTTGCATTTTGTACTTATTATGATGAAAATTAGAACCCTTATGTAAATAACATGAATGCTTCATTACTGTGTAAAAATTATTCTGTTCCCTCTCCCTAAGGTCTCCTTTAGCTTTTACCATAAAATATAAAAAAAAAGTTAAAATTCCCTTCAGTTTCTGAGCGAAAAATAATTATTACTTTTACCAAGAGGAAGAAAGTCGGTTCTAATTAAGTAAGAGTATAATGAAACGAAATGCAGCCGAAACAAGGCCCTTCTCTATTATTTTCACCACTTATAATCTCTAACAGTGTTCCTTCTAACATGGTTCCTTTAACTCAATCCATCTCTTTCCACACTAGATTAAGGGGCATCTGAGAGGGCCCTTGACTCCCACTGCATAGAAGCATTAACTTGCAAAAAAAAAATAATAATAATGAATAAATTGCTCATTTTACTTAATATATTCCATTAATGAGGAGAAACAAACTTTCGTGCAATGTTTTCTACCACTCTTTCTTTCTTATTCCCTCAATCATTCTCTCTCAATCTCTCACTCTCTCTCGCAAACTCTCTTTGTCTCCTCATCATTAATGTTGCTGTTATTTGATGCTGCTGTAAATAATAAATATATGGAAAATGTTATGGCCGTAAAAATAATAAATTATTTGGTAATTTTATACATTATATTACATAAAAGATTACTGTTTTTGTTATTATAAATATTGTAAATTACTAGGATAGTTGCGCACGTGAAACACGCAATAAAGTGCTCCTTTCAAGATTCAGATTTTAATTTATTGAGTAAACATAGATGTACAAATATTTATATATACATATGGTTGTATTCTTGCCTCTCTCTTTGCTGTAAATAAAGAGCAAATATCTATGAGTTTTCAACGTCCCTGATTATTTCGACAATTTCATTAAAGGCCTATTCACACACATCAGTGCCGTGCGGGACAAGTTCGACAAGTAAAATATTATTCTCATATGGGAATTGAGAGGCTCGTTAACACATATCCGGCACGTGTCAGGGACGTGACCCTTCAATTTCCATTGAGAATAATATCTTATTATGTGTGAACGAGCCTCACAATTCCTATATGAAAATAATATTTTGCTTGTCGGACGTGCCCCGGACGGGGTACTCCCCGTTCACGGCACTGATGTGTGTGAATAGACCTTAATGCGTGATATTTCTACGGAAAAATTGGGGTCCGAGTTAGCAAAAAGTCACATATCCATTTGAGTTCTACCCCAAAAATTTCCGTCACTTCATTGTGTTTGAACCGCTGAAATCGTTACATTTGTCTGCCACACTCACCGTAACGAGGTACCGACAACATATCACGTCACGTATCAGGTATTTAATCGTTTCCCTAACTATTGGTTCGCATTTTAAAATTTCCGTTGAGCCATTTTGACCGATCAAAAGTTCTTGAAACTTTCAGGACCATTATGAGTACGGTCGGATGGGGCTCAAGTGTGTATTTTGAATTAAAAATAGTTAGTGTGTATGGTATTGAGACTACTTACTGTGATCATTTTACAGAATCATTGAAGGCGTATAAGTTGATGAAGGCACAGGAGGCCGACGTTAAAGAATTATGAGGGTAAAACGTCTAGAAGCAATTGAGAGTTGGCACTATATGAAGAATACGTTTGTGTATTCTGCTAATTTACTTTTAATTAGCGGAAGCGTAGGCGATTCGGATACTTCAAAAAAGATCATGGACGAATGTGTTGGGAGATTTGTCATGAAACGAGCACGTCGAGATTGTTAGGTGCCAAGGCGGGTGGCCACTTCTCTTGTGTTGAATATAGGCGGGACCTGGGGACGGTAAACCTGGGGATCGGCAAGTTACCGATCAGAGTTTTTCTTCTTGCTTCATTAGGGCTGAACTATAACAAAGAATACAAAAAATACATAAATTAGACCAACAAGCCCTCAAGAACGGCCAAAGAACGATGCGTCTGCGGGTAGCTCACTGCCAAATGTTAATTGTGGATAAAATGATGAGACCAGTGCGTTGATTCAGTACTACTGAGAGATTACATGATTCCAAGGCCCCTACTCTTGATGTTGTGAGAATTTTACAATATTGCTTTGAAGGCAATGTTGTCTGGGCTGCAGAATGTTTCAGTGTTTCAAGAAGACCATTTGTTAGCAATACTGGAATAAATGCAATAAAATAACCGCGGGGATTCCTTTCATTTGTGAATTTTTTTAAAAATCTCTAAAGCTAGATCTATGTTTAGAAATTCTTTGTTAAAGTGAAAGTTTTCGACTACAGTAGCAGAGCTCATTATTGTCCCTCTAAGCGCCCACATGGGGCAAGAATATCTCGTTGTCGACGTCGAATTAGCCCCTTCGACGCCTAAAAAACACCTATCGCTCGTGCCAGCGTATTTTTTCTCGGGGGTGAGACGTCTCCCGCGTCGGCGCCAAAAGTGAAAGGCCCCATAGAGTTCTATGTATTTATACTGCAACAATCCGCCGCCACACCTGGGCGACTTTCTTTTCCTAATGTGCAAAGGACCTTAGGCAAGTCCCGGGATTCTGGTCGAAAAACACTGATGGACCTAAATTACATCCACTTTTATGGACAACAAGGACAACCTTTAAACTTCGACTTTATTGCCCAACCCATCTGAGAAATTCTGGTGAGCGTAATTGTGGCGTGCAGCCCTTCCTTGCCACCCCACGCATCTTACTGAGCGTTTCTCGTGGGCATGTCACTGATTCAGGTCACTGGCAACTCATTTTTCGGTTGACGCCCTACGACTAGACGAAATATTCGTTTTTCGAGGGATTCTCTTTTGTTTTTACAAACCGCACTCACCAAACAAGAAAGCTCAACTGTGAAAAATAAATTCCTTCTTGTAAAAAACAAAATGGAAACTCTCGGGTTTCCCATGACAACAGAGAAAGCAATGTTGTGATCGAATCGACAAAAATTGAGACACCGTCTGAGGGTGTTTAAAAAAAATTCAAAAAGGCAATATTAAATGAGAAAAATGGAACCCAAAGCAATACTGCTAATTTCAATAATTCGACTAGGCAATGTTGCTTCGTCAAAAAAGCAATATTGCAATCGAAACTAGTGTTGCCAAGGCGTTCAAGTATAAGGCCCCATCCCTAACAAAAACAAAAATAGTAATTGAACAAATATCGTTTTTCATTAGCACAAAAAGTAGAGCTGGGGCTGCTCCAGTTTCGATCTGATAAGAGTTTGAAGGTTCCATTTGCCAATTGATCCTCAGCAGAGCGACTTTTTATTCGTTCCATTTATCCCTACGCTCCTCCATGGATCAGAGCTAGAGCAACTTCAACTGCTCCGTCAAAACCAACGAGCGGTAAACCTTCTCTGGAAGGTTCATTGTGATAAGCATCGTTTTGAGTTCGTATTTTGTTTTTCGCCGCGGAACGCGGATGAAGCCAACGATTTGTTGAACGAAAGCGGTTCAACAATCATTCAAGTTCAGTTATTCGTAGGTACCATTATCGTCGATTACTCAACAGATCCAGAGAAGTGGTCAGATGAAGCCACTAGGCTCAATTTTGAAATGTATGGATAAATCTAGTCTAGAGTCAAGCTCGTCCGACGAAAAATTTGAAAATAAGAAGACTACGTGGGCTGTTATTGCAGCATCAATAAATAAGGAGAGAACAGAATAACAAAAACCTAGTACCAGTGTTTCAATCGTTACAAAACGGTTCACCTGGATTCTCTACATTAATGAAGTTATTCCCTTTATGTATTACATATTTCCCCCAAAGCCCATTCCTTCATTTTTCCTGCCGCCCCAAAGCGTGTTTGCTGGCCGATAATTTCTAAATTCGCAACTCTTTGTTATTAGATATGAATTATGTTCCTGGAAGAACATTATTAATGGAATTGGGCATTGAAATCACGAAGGGATACACCCGATTTGTTCACAGTCATGCTAATAAGTACATTCTCGCACAATGTACTTATTGTATGCACTCCACACAAAAATATACAAGTGCTCAGCTCATGCACGTAAATAAATATGTAAATATGCTTCCATTCAATACAAACACAAAAACTACATACAGTCATGAGGAGGAGAGGAAGGTTGTTATTAAAAAGCCGCTCTCTTCCACATGTTAAAAGTCGTTCCGTTTCAACCCACTCTTAGCCAGATTTTGGTTCGATTCGAGCGGGCTTGTGACGTCACAAGAGCGGCCCCAGAGCACTTTTGAAATGGCAAAAGGAAAACGCTAAAAGTGAAAAACGACAAGTTAAATAAGAGACCCCACAATGCTAGCGGTAGTAGTAATGAAACCTCACCAACACTCCCCTGAACAGCAAATCCATCTCTAATACCAACGTCACAATCATGAAATATGGGTAAAATAAATATGATTTAAAAAAAATATACAACATCAAAATCGGGACACCCGTATGCCCAAAAACCTCCCGTGTGAATAGATTAAATCCAAGAGCACACATAATGCTCGTTTACATCGGGGTAGACCCTGGACAAGCCCGCCACGTCCAAACAGTCGTCACAGGAGTTTCGGTGTAACCGTATGAAAAGCAACTCCTTTACCCTAGAAAGCTAACCATCCGTCAAAAGGGCGGAAACAAAAATTTAAGTCCTCCCCCCACCGCAATTTGATTAGTGGAGAAACGGGGCTTCGGGATTGCTTCTGCCATATCGGCAGTGTGCCAGGCCTGCAGTTTTTCCCGTAAATTTTAAGTTTTTTTCGATGATCCCTAGCTGTACAGGTATTTTTGTGGACTTCCACATTATTTCCGATGCCTCCCGAATTAGCAGAAAACACCCAATGAATCGTAAATTGACGACCCAGTGTGAAGTGTGAGGTGCCTATTGGCGGTGAACACTGAAAGAAGCATTGGTTAAAATGTTAGAACATAATTTGATGCCGAATACCCACTGTGTGTGATATTTTTCTAGTGTTTGCTGTGTTCCTCTGAAATGGCTATTTAAGACTGAAAATTGAGACTTATCCTAGATCATTCAAGCCAAATAATAGGTACTACTACTACAACTAATAATAATAACTCCGTTATGTGAAATTAAGATTACAAATTGAATTGAAATCGCTGAAAAACAAGTCCCCGTCATTGGTTAGCTTTCTAGGGTTCAAAGACGGTGGCACACGCATAAAAACAGTTTTAGGACATTAGAAGGAATGAAGGTGTTGAGAATGATCGCACAGACCGAAAACCGGTTCCACCGAAAACAAAATATGTATAAGCATTTGGAGAAGACAACAGCATACATTCTTTTGTTAATTACGAACCTTCAAAACGTCGCCACCATGAATGCAGTAGATAATCAACTCTATTCAGATCCTGGTACATACTATATGAACTGGATTGATGCCTTGCTTGGAATGGCCACAATCTTTATCCCGTCGTTTGGCCATGCGGTTTTTTTTTTTTTTTTTCTTCTTCTTTTTTCTTTCTTTTTTTATTTTTTATTTTTTAATAAAAAGCTAGTTCTAACAGTCTCGGGAACAAAGGCAGAACAAAAAAGTAGTATTATCTAGGAAAACTCCAAAATCTCGTGCTATGCGGGGGAGTGAGTTCAGAGGGGTGGTGGGAGTTTGTAGATAATTTTCCATATTTTTCCGGGTGTCCCAAAAAAAAGAAAGAACATGTTGATTTCTAGAAGTAGTATGGTGAGAGGGGGGGGGGAGGAGCGAACACCGCAAGGACTAAGTCTTATAATATACTTACTAATCGTAGTAATAATCTCCTGGAGTAAAGAATTTCGCATTGTTTCAGTGAATCTCGAGTTTTTTGGATATTTGATTTTAAAAATTATAAAATGGTCATTGATGTCCGAAAAAACATATATGTATGTATAACAATAATAATAATAATAATAATTAAAACACCTTTCCCATCTGGGCTGCTAAACTACTGTCGTTGCCAGCATGATCGTTTTTTTTTGTCTTGTGCTCGTTACCATCATGCATTGATGGCAGGGAATGGAAGATAGGAGGCAAAGTATCCCTTTTCTATAGGTAATGTATCAGAAAAGGTGGTTCGCATGCTTGAGAAAAAATTATTCAAAATTGCATACTCGTCAAGGGACACTTCCAGAAATGGTTTTTCTAGGGTGAATAATCCAGAGTGGTGCCTACCATATTAGCTGTAGTGATTGCAGCAAGCAATCGTGTGCAGTGCAAGTGAGTGCAGACGATACTTTTTTCCCATGTCGATCAACAGCACCACAACCATTTCGCTGAGAACCATAACCATGTGTTAGGCTCCTGCATAACTATGAAAAAGGGTCCTACGAGATTTTGGAGTACCGGCACCATCTCCTCGGGGTGTCAGAGAGTTCAGATTCCACGAAATCAAATACAATTCATTTTACCTTTGAAATAGTATATTAAGGTAAAAGGTCGTACTGAAGGCAATTTCGGGTGAGGGTTGAAGTTGCCGGCACGAGACGCAAGTCGAATAGTCGAATTCCGGCAACCACCCGAACCTGAAATGCTCGTTACGACCAATTATGGTATACGCTATAACCTATACGCTATATCGTATACGCATAAAGACCCACTTTACGCACGCTGAATTTACCGAGCGTAAAGAGTGAAGATAGGAGAAGGGGGAGTAAAAATACAATTCGAATTATTCCAGAAAATTACCACAAACAGCTGATCACGATGGTGAGTTGGTGGAAGGATTGAGGACGTGAAGCCCATTTGCCCTCACACGCTTCTTTTGTTTCTTACAAACGAAATTTGGTTCTTCAAACGAAATTGTGCGGTAGATGGGAGATTCTACAGAACAAGTAGAATAAAACAATTAATTGACTTTAAAAAACTCCGTACGATCGTATAGGAAAAATATCGTGCGATGCTGAGGCGTAAAATCGCATTACGAACTCTGCCGATGATGGCGCTCGACTTCTTCATCTCGTGCCACAAAAATAGTGATGTGGTCTTGATCTTGCAGTGAAATCATGGTATTGCTATTGGTCTTGCGGTCTTGCCGCAACATTACGCATTGTTTGCGTAACGTAGGTATGCATGAATAGAGTAAACAATAATTTACTTTTGGATGTAATGATTTGTTGAGCCGTGTACGCAACTTTGAGCGTTAATGGGTTAAGTTTTAGTTATTGGCAGGAAGAAGGGGCATTAAGGGGTGTTTAAATGTGAACAAATTCATGTCGATACTAACGTTAAGTAGCCATTTTGACTTTGGGCTTTCTCACGTAAAAAGAAAAATCTCGGTGAATGACTTGCTAGAAAGGGAAGTGGGGTGTAGTGCTTTTCGCAAAACTTTCTACAAAAAAGGTAATGTCGGAAAGAAACAAGCTAGATTGGTGATAAAAGGCGTAAATAACCTAAGGGGTCAAAGGAATGATTTTTCTTGGGTCTCAATCGGTAGAACAGATGTTGGTGGTCTCGCAAGACTGGTCTTGGTCTTGAATGCAAGACACTAGAATATGAACGATGACGCTTTCAAAATAAAACATATTATTATTTCCCTTGTGTTATTTATAATTGCCAACAAGACGTAGCTTTGGGCTTCTATTTGAAACCAATTCGCTATTACCGGTGTTTGCATTCCAATAATTTGAGCCATTCCTCATCAAATCTCACTGCATTAGCCTTTCACTTCTCAATGTACCGTAGATAGTTATTTTTTGTGGGCTGCGCGTCACAATCTGTTCTCTCTAAGCCTTCAGAGTGAAAATTTTCTCATCATTTTCCTGTAATCGAATGACGCATGGTAACTTTTTTTTTCTTTTTATTCTTGTGTGCTTTAACGTTGGGTCACACAAAAAAGGGTCATTGAATAAAGGTTGGCGAATGAAACAAACCGATTGGCATTTAGGTCGAAGAATTTTTCTTTTCTTTTTCCCTGTACAGCAAATACTTTCAATATCCGCATTTTCATTCTGAGATCTTTCATGTAAAAGGCATTAGAAGATGTTCAAACTCAGCCCTCAAGCACTTTTCAATAGCCTGTCCATCTCTCTTTTACCCCCCTTCTTTCCTAGTTATTCATACGAGTAATCCCCATCCTTGTTATCCTCCACAACTTACGAAGCTCGCTACAGCTTCACAATGTTTTGATCACCGAGCCTGTTATGATGCTCCTGTTGTGTTACCGCCGTTGTTATACTCCCGTTAGTATACCAGGGGTGGACAGGGATCGACTTGCTGCCTCCCTCTATTATCATGCTCGACGATCAAAATGTTGCTAGACTGTGATAGAAACCTTGATGAAGGATCCTCAGCAACTTATCACCTTGAACCACTTGGCAAAAAAAGGCTACAGCTGCTTTAAACTACTCAGGACTTAGTCATTTTTACGGTAGCAACCCTTTAAGCGTTCGTGTAGACAACGCCTCAAATTCTATTTTGGTATAACCTTAATGAAGAGACCGCTTTTTTTTAGTGCATTTCATTCAAAATATTGGTCTCGCCCTGATGGTGGCAAATATCGGTCATGATACATTTTTTTCACGTTTCAGAACCTGTAGAACACGAATCCGAGGTCGGTTCGATTTGATATTATATGCATGGCCCTTTCTTGTAAGGACGATCACGGTCGCAATTTTTGACTAAGGGCAACCAAATTTGGCCTAAAAATCAATAGCGTGAATATCTCGGACGAGTTCGTAATCCAGCCAAATCGATCCACGGGAAGGGCGTGAAAGCGGGGGTTGAATTCTTGTAAAATTCGCTATTTAACGGCTGTTGCTGCGATGGCCCCCCAAATTGAGTCGAGCAATGAGCAATGGATGCGCTTTCGATTGAGACCCATGCGAACCAAATCCGTTGATTTGGCGGGTGGGTTCTCGGCGGAGGGGAGCTATTAAATTATTGCTATGCCTCACTGGACCATCCAATTACCAAAAAATTCCATCGACATTGTATTTTGAGCAGTCTATTTCATTTAATTTGCCTACATCCTAATAAGTCTCCAGTGAAAAATCCTAAAGTGGACCAGAAAGGGAGAACAAAAAAAAAATTAAAAAAAAAAAAAGTTTGTTTTAGAGTCGAACCCAGGCACTTGGTAATGGTTAAATTGCGACATACTGTTTTTTAACCTAATGTAACTTATGTGAAAATTAACGTAATCTAAAAAGTTTTTTTCCGACAGCAGCCTGTCAGGAAAAGTGCATTTCATTCATGCGACAATCGACTCAAACCTCATAAGTTTGAATGATATCAATAAATTATGAATCAAATTTAGGCCGTGGTAGGAAGTCAAAATCATAAAAATTTACTGCAGGCCCTTTTTTTGGCACCAATTCGGCGGGAACAAAATGATGAAAATGATAAGTGTACACCACACCACAGTGAACAGAGTCGGATGGGTTGCCTATACGATTGGAAGGGAGGATGTTGTAAGAGGAGCTATTTGCAATTAAAATATTTATAGCGGCCTAAATTGCATTCATAATTGATTGATATCATTCAAACTTATGAGGTTTGAGTTGATTGTCGCATGGATGAAATGCACTTTTTTGTTTACATTGGCCACATATCAATGGCTTGTGGAACCACGCCATGCCGTGTTTTGTTGCAAGTGTAACCCGAGCACATCTCGTCACAGCAGAAGGTGGCAATAATAATAATGAGCCATTTTCCAACATGAAAAAACCGCTGTTTTGGCTATAAAACCTTGTAGTACGTGGTATATTACTGTTTTAAAGTTAAATACTTGTCTTGAATAAGCAACTCCAATCTTGAAATCAAAGATTAAAAATTGGCAGGATTTTGAACTTCCCCCTTGAAGGTCGAGGGCTTAGGATTAAAGCGACGTAACTATACACTATACCATTTTTCAGTATGAAATAAACAATGCTTTCAATAGACTTTTTAATAAATTTTCCTTGATTCAACTATCCCTCCACAAGTTCATAATATTTCATTTTAAAACAAAAAATTGACAACGTTTACAATGCAAGTCGTTGGAAATTTCTAACTTGAAATTTGGCATTAAAAACCCAGAAAATAGACCTAAGTGGCATTTGTAGTTTCAAAACTTATCTCCGTAAATAAACTGCAGGGACACAAAAACCATTGGCACCACGCAGAACACGATATAAGCTAACAGAAAAGCATTATTAACTCAAAAACGATAATTTTGTAGTTACGTCTCTTTAATCCTAAACCCTCGAGGTGACGTCACAACATTGTTAACATTACACTACAATTGTTCATTGTTATGAAGCGTTTTTTTTTTTTTAAATAGTGAACGTTATTTTGTGGCTAGTTCAATACTTTTTCACACGACCACCTAAGAAAGTCACGACTATCGCGTTCGAGATATAGGAGCGGAAAATTGGTAATATCCGACAAGCGTGCTAGGTAGTGCGATATGAAAATTTATCACACGGGTGACCTGAACTCGTGTGATAAAATCAGCTGATTTTCTATATTTTCCATTTTTGTTTTTTTAACCTTGAGTCGCTTTTAAGATCGTTTAGCGTCCGTCTGCTGTCTTCAATAGGCCGTGGCACGCTTACTTCCCTTCCAGTCACCTTTTCATAATCAGTCACTCTCTCTCAAATCTTCCTTCATCGCCGGCCGTGTAAACAGAAGAGACACAAAAATTCTCATCTTCTTAGCATGAAAGATCAGCTAAGATGATTTTTAAGAAGAATTAAGGCTACATTTTCTAAATTTATTCATTATACATTATTATTTACCTACTTTTTTCGTGATTATGAAAAAAGTTATTTGATAAATCCCCCCCCCCCCTCTTGGGTCGTGTGAAAAATACCGTTCACAACTCGAGTAAAAGTGAATATCGTTGCTCGCGTTTTATCCTCGTTCGGCTGCGCCTCACTCGTCTAACAACGCTCGCACGATATTGTTCACTTTCCACTCACGATGTGAAATATACTATAGCCTCTTTTTACAATGTTGTGACGTCACATCCCTATTTTTCATACTTTCATTTTTCTGCATGGGAGTGGGGCAAAAAAAGTTTTAAAGTGTTTTTTCGTGAACATTTTATCCTAATAACTCATTTTCCACGCATTTTCCGGAAAATGGTCCATTTAACAACAATAAAAAACCATGTGTTGAATACAACAATCTGTCCCGCTTATTTTGTTTTAACAAGGGACGTATTGGCGATTGTAGCTATCACTAGCGGCGCTAGGTGTCGTGTGATAATGAAACCGGTACTCCCCACATATGTTAAACGATAACGAGTTTTGCGTTTTTTTAAGTGTTTTTTCGTGGTCAACGTCCGTAACATACCGGGAAAAAAGTAGTCAGTTGGCCTAAAGTGACAAGAACAGAAGAACATGGTTTATGATACTTTTATAATCAAACGTCAAGCAAGCACCCAAGTCTTTCGGCGGTCGATTTTCTCCCAACACTGGCCTAACTGATAACTGACACCATTGAAACCTAAATTTTTGGGATACAATGAAATGACAACGTTGTGTCTCGGCTACGACGGCAAGAGCAACCGAAGACACAGCAGTTTTCTCTGGATTCACCTTTTTGAGACATCCCACGAGCGCCTTTTGCGCCACGAGCCTACATTGGTGCTCACCAGCTCACCGTTTCGTTTTAGTGCTCAGAGAACGGCACGGGTTCAGTAAAACGGTCGAAAACGTTTTTGAATCGGGGTTTCCGAGTTTTCCTGTCCTAACAAATAGCCGACAGCGAAAGTTTCTGTACGGGTGTACCGTGTACCCGCATAACCGTCTTGTTTTCTTGATTCGGTGATGCCAAAGGTACAATATCGAGGCCTCCTCTTCACCGTTGGATAATTTAGCCGAAGTTCACAGTAAAAAAGTGTCATTGGCCAACATTTTTGATACACGAACTTCCTTATTGAGGAAAACTTTGTTGTAGTTTGTTGTCAAACGACAACAACAAATCACATGGAGTACCGGACTCAGTGTTTCTCTCAAACGCCGCCAGACATCGTATCCCTTAGCTACAATCGCCAATAGTCCTCAAGATATTTTGGCGGTCTTCGATTCCTGACGACCTTCGTAAAAACTGACAACTGATGACCGGTCTGACAACTGGTCTCGGGTTGCAAACAATCTTCTTCTTGTATTTCTTCCCCTCGGATAACTTCTGAGTGATCCTCTATTTCCGTGGAAATTCTTCCGAGTTTCCACTGGCGCTTGTTTAATGGAGTAATAAGGAAATCGATCTCCCACTATTAATTGACGGGCTTGAGGTTTTGATGGTTCAGGAGTCGGAGATTTCTTGAATTTAGGGGGTTTGAGGGCGTCGAGTGTGATCCCAATTTGACGATTGAAAAATAGTTCCGCAGGAGTCTTGTTGTTTGCTAATGGTGTAGCTCTATACCGGGAAAGATTTCTCGAACTTTTTCTTTCATGCACGAATGGTCATCGAGCGTTGCCGTCAGGCGACGTTTGAAAGTTTGAATCGGCTAGTTCATTCGTTGAAGGATGACCCGGAGCACTTAGTTTTTGTAAAATTCCAGCTCGGATGCAGAATTCTTTGAATTGCTCCGATGTGAAAACAGATGCGTTTTCTGAGACCAAAGCATCTGGGAACCCGTAACGAGAGAAAACTTCTTGAAGTGAATTGATGGTGGAAGAAGTCTAGGGGCCGTATTCAGAAACCAACCTTAATCTTTACATCTCCTTTAAGCGCTTCAAAACAGATGAAATATTTTTATAAACCATCACATTTTTCAACTCCTTAAGTAAAGGCTTCGTAAAGGAGGGTTTCTGGATACGGCCCTAGAAGTTTCTTGAAAAATCTACGGGGTATCTGTGATAGTTAAAGGTACACTTTGTTTTTCGCCTTAAGCCCTTAAGCACATTTTACATAAAAAAGTCAGCCTGGTTTTTCCGTGTGACGCGGTGTTGCCAACGTAATTTTTATTCTACAGGAGATCCAATAAGCAGATTTTGCTGGAAAACAATTGGCAACCGTGTTTTAATTGCCTTGGGAATAATGAGTCTTAAGCCCGGTGCACACGATGCAATTTTCTCAACAATATTTCTTTCAAACAAGTTCGTTTGTGAATTGCGCATGCCCTCTTGCGAGGCGGTGACGTCAGTCCAAGGAGCTGGGCAATTTTTTCGTTATAGAACCTGTCCTACTTGCATTCCAAGATTGCTTGAGAAGACCAATCAGGGGGCTCTAGTAAAGTCACGTGGTTTGGTGGAAGGGGAATGTAACCTGGTCCGATAAAGGTTTTTCGAAGTTCAAACGGATCGTGTCGTGTGTATTTAATCAGTGCGCGTTTTACATAGCATTTTTGTGCGTTGTTCGTAGTGGATTTGTTCGTAATTCACAACAAATTCAAGTTTGACTCTTGGGAAAGATAATCTAAAGGGAAGGTAACGTCGCCAATTCCTTCAGCTGATCAAGAGCCACCCCCCCAAACCACTTAACAAGCAAGAAATATTGCTGTGTGTGAACACCACATGCTCACCACCTCGCGACGAATCTGGTGGGAGAATTTTTCATCCAAGAAATATTGCGGAGAACCTTGTATCGTGTACCAGGCTTTACTCCCTGCATGGGGAGTGAATTTCGATCATTATAGCATGATTTGAAGGGAATAAACACCAGTTTACATACCAGTTGTTCATAAAATTGACTTATGCACGAAGTGTATGCACTTTTTTACGGGCGACTCTTAACTAAATGTAAAACAACAAAATTATGTAGCAGAGTTCGATGCAAGTGTTCAGAGAAGTTTGTTACATTTGCCCAGTTTGTTACATTTGCCCTATTTTTCACATGTTTAGTATTTTGGCTCACAGGTGAGCCGATTTTGCAGGCAAAAAATTAGAGGTGGTCGCCAAGGCAATTTTTATACTTCGGTTAAGGTTCGAAACTCACACTGAGAAAAATATGAGGCAAAAAAACGACTATGCTTAGCCGCTTTCACACGGCAAAAAATTTGCAGTCCTTTTATTCCGGCAGCCTTAGCCTTGTAAATTTACTCAGCTACCGGACCTGCCGCCATGTTAGAGTCACACATGGCTAAGCCAGACACGGCTAACAATTCACGTGGACTATCAGCTGAGTACACGGCTACCCTTCACTGATAGGCTTGCAAACTACACGGTATAGCCATTGCCGAGTAATCAGACAGATGTGGCCGAGCTATCTTTGTCGCGTGAGTGGTGCTACATTATTGTCATGGCTTTGCACGCATTATAAACTTCACCGTGTTAGACTAACAGCTCAGTCGTGTTAATATGGCGGTGTTGGTCGTACCAACGTGATGAATTGAGCCATGCGTACTTGGCTGCAATTGAGGTGCTTACACGACAGAAGCTTAGCTAGCCCAGTCAAGTAGAACGTCTTGGGCACATGGCAAGCAACGACGTCCACCACGATTGTACGTAGTTGAGTCATCGCGACTGTTTGAGTCGTGCTATTCAGCAATACTCTCAATGTGAACTTGGTAACCTGTGCAGTGAACCTACAATTGCTCTATAGCCATGGCAGTATTGGCAGCAAAAACGTTGAAGTACAGCGCTGTCTTTGACTCTTTGCTCTCACGACACACCTGTCATAGCTTTGTTTCACAAGTTAAGATATCCGAATAAAGCACTAATAACAAGTTTTAGTGTAAAAATGCGAGACATTTTTCTAAAAAAAAAAAAAAAAAAAAAAAAAAAAGGACCAGTTAGCTTGTACAGGCTTAACTCGTCTTTTGAATGAGATTCTCATCGCTTCGTTATTCCCTCCAGCACGCATTCAAAACGCTTGCAGCTAGGAATTGAGTTCGGATCTCTTCTAGCCCAGTAAAATAAGGTGTCGAAGGTTGCAATAATTAGGGTTGATGATTTTTTGGTTTCATGTTGTTGGGGGTGGTGTAGGTATTATGTGTTCAATTTGTTGACCTCAAAAAACCTCGGGATCATCCTTGAATTCAGGAAAGACGGAGACACTTTTGGATTTTTTTCGGGTTTAGGCACTTTTTTTGCTTAAGTAGCCAATTTTCGCCTGTGACTGCGAAGTAACATTTCAAAGCAGGGAAAATTTTATTAACTTATGTATTGGTTGGTTGGTTTTCTGTTGGTTGTAGCGACCGATGATTATGTAAATCGAAGCCGCGGTCTCGCACAATTAAATAAAAATCTGTGGACGGACACATCCTTTGAATTGCCTGATTCGAACGGGTTGTGAAAGGCTGCTATGTCTGTAGGTGACCTTGAATAATTTTCGTCTACACTGGATGCTAGAGTCGCTGTTCGAAGAATTGTTTGTTCTTTAGGGGCGATTGAAAAGTTTAAAGAATAACACGTGCATGTTGATAATTTTTTTAGGCCTCTTCCATCGTTTTAGAACTGTTTACTTACTTTTAATTAGAAAGTTTCGCTTAGAGAGCTTCTGCAGAACATTGATTTGTCAATTGGCGAATATAGCGACGTTGGTGGTGCCAGGTAGACCCACTAATTGTTTAAATGTGATATTGGGGCACTGAATTCTTCACAAAAACACCACAAACTCTCCTATGAATAACGAAAAACCTAATTATTGACAGTGGCCTCTGTCAGAGACAGTCCTCTGAGAGAATGATAGAGTGAGTGTGAGAGGGAGATGATCTCGAGCTATGAATAAGAGGAAATAGTACCACGTAATAGCAAGATTAGAGGGGGTGGGGGTCAATACCTTTGCTCCTGAAGGCAACCCAACCAAAACGTTCAAACTAATGATGGCGGTAAAAACACTTGCAATGGAGTCATTATGAGCAAATAAGGGAAGGTGGAGTTAGCTGCCAAAATTTCTAGGTTCAAAATGATGAAAATGCGCAAAAGCGAGCAATAAATATTAACCAATGGCAAAATTATATTCTTCTCACCAAGTACACACAGCATCGCCTCTTCACTGATGTTCTATGAACTAAGAAGGGTAGACACCTCTCCCGAATCCATGGTGTTGAAACGCTGAACCACGAATAACAAATAATTATTAGGCCAGCCATTTTAAAAACGCCAAGCATTGAAAAAAAATACAGTAAACTTGTTTTTTGTTTATTGCGTTATTGTTTGGGTCCACCTCACTGTTGTAATGGTGCGAAAAACTGACAAAATTGCAACAAGTTGGCAGTTCTTCAATACTACACAAGCAAGCTGCAAGTTCACGTTTCCCAGGGTTGCAAATCTGGATTTCAGTAGACCCTAAATCCACACACATGCGGTACTCGCCAAACAATTTTCAGTTGGTCAGTTTCCAGGCCTAGAAATTGATTAATATATTGCTCGTTACTTGGCAAAAACATATTTAAATAAGGAAGTTAACCTTTTGCGAAGCTTGGCAAAAAAATTAAGTGTCTACGGTGACTAGCCCTGACGAATTTGTTGAAGAAGCTTGGAACGCCTTGGAAATTTCTTGGCCATTTATGTTTTACACGACTCTCTATTTCACACGGCAAATCGCTCAAGGCACATGACGTGGCTTGCTAATAATTTCCTCTAGCGGAGTCATATTTTAATAAGCCACGACTTCGTGAGCCATGTACATTTTCATAGCCGCGTAGACGGCCGCTCACAAGGCAAAAATAAGGGGCTTCGCCAGCCAACTACAAAGCTCTCGGGCGGCCAGTCGTATTCTCAAGCCGTTTATTTTTCTCGGTGCACTGATTCTCGCCTTCGATTTCACTCACTATTTTAAATGGTACCTATTAACGAAAATAACATCGTATCGTGAATAATGTTATAAATAAATTAGCCTGTGGCATAAAAACTTATCGATTTTTCTGGGCCACTGGAAAAAAACAATTAAACAAAAAAACAGCCGCCAGAACCTTGCAGACGATTCCAAATTTTCTGAGAATATATTAGTGATAACCTGATAACTGGTTTTATTTGTCCTAATGCACATGTGCATTAAGTTTAACTTTATAAGCAACGAACAGGCATATAAAGTGGCACTTTATATGCCAGAAGTGCGTAAAATAATTTTTTAAACAAGTGACCCAAAGTGAGACCTGAACGAGACTTTAATAGCGATTTCCATTTACACAATACACAAGTGTAGTGCAGCGTACTCTCCATAATCATGTGTTTCAATTTAGAGAGGACGGGTGGAAAAACTTACACCACACGAGGGTATTGCATTGAATGGAAAACGCCATAAGTTTTAACATAAAGACTAAGGCCAAGACCCATCATTCCTCATCGCAATCATTAGGACCATTAAAGTAGTATATTTTACGATGAGGATTGAAGATACGATGCTCAGTACATACATAATATATTCTTAACATATCTTATTATCAGGCCAGGAACCCTTTTCCAGATGAAGAGGACTGCGTCTCAGCCCACCCCATCTTCTATAAGAATGAAGGTTTGTTGGTGTCACCAACGCGGGGCAATCTATTTTCTTGGGAAAACGCACATAAAACTCTCTCAGTCCCTCAACACCATCGCATTATCCACGTTCTTTTTAGCCTCGAGAACTCACACATATCTTATGCTAACTGCCTACACTTTTATTTCTTTTCCCTTCTCCACTCCTTTATTTTCAGCCCGCAGACTGAAAATTTGACAATTTATAGAGAGATTCATAAGTACCCCTCTTCTCCTACAATGTGCTTGGTGCTGAAAAAGATGAAGACTCAAGGAAAACGGAGACGAAATAAGTCAATTTTTAGAGGTTTTCTTCTATATGCCATTTAGCCTCGCCGGATTTTTTTTTTTTTTTTTCACTGTTTTATTTGAAGAACTGCACGAGGTTCGTTGTGCGTGCTCTGGAAAGGAAAACGAATTTGAATAATAAAAAAAAAAAAGTATTTCCTCTGCGTTTTTTCCCCTCCTGACAATTGTATTAGAAAATCAAACAAACCTTGGGAATTTTCAATGAGTGTTTCGAAGGGAAATGTTCGACTGAAAATTGAGCCAAATAATGGAACTTTTTGTTCCGTCGCGATTGTTGCAAATTTCGTTTTAAAATTTCAGCTTTAAACAGAACCCACGTGATTGAAATCTCGGTTTCCTTTCCATCCGATCGCATTCTGAAATTATCAAGCTTTAATTCTATTTAAGTTTCCTAGTTTTTATGTATGGTTCCCTGTGCCTATGTGTGCTTTGTGTTTTATGTTCATTATAATTAAATGTACCTATATACGTATGGATGCTCAAGTTTGGGTTTTTATGAGTTGAATAGAAGCTAGATCAGGCTGATGGAAGTGAATGTTCAATGAGTGTTGTGGGAGCTATACCTATATATACTAATGTTTTCAGTTCCCCAGAGAGTTCCTTTCCAAGAAACACTTCAGCATGAGAAAAGTGTCACAGGACAAACTGCGGTCTTATAGGGGAGGCTTGTTTTGTCGGAGTATCGTGGGTTCCTTGCCATAACCCGATTACCTTTGTTCTCAATGTAGGACTGTAGGTGTGCAAAAATGTGTGTGAGTGGGGCCCCTTTAACGATCTCGGAGACCATTTTATTCGTCACCACAGGACCTTATGTTCCTACTATTCACAAAGGCAAGACGGAAGAATTGGGTCTTTTCTTGAAATGTGTGAAAGTACTTATAATGAAAGAAAATATTCCATTTTAACGCTTGTTTGAGGTCCTTTTACCGTGGATGCGTGAAAAAGTTAAAACGAAGAGCGCGTGGAGACCCAATAATAACGAAACCTACTCGAGGGGTCGAGGGGAAACGATTAGTGACCCGTTAATTACTTATTCTTCAAATGAAATATCACTTGAGGAAGCTCGTTCAAATAGTGAAGGGTAATTAAGATATATAATCTCCGAAGAGATTATTTAGTTAATCGACGTTGAAATCAAGCGACGACACTACGGAATGAAGATTTTAAATCTCAGGAAATAGTGTTAAGTCAAATTGTCCTTGAATCCAAAATTACGGAGAAGGAAGGAAATCCTATCATTCGTAATTATAGCCAGTTGGTTTTGGTGAGCGTTGTTCTGTGAAAGTTCAACATTCGGCGGTAAATGACAACTGAAAAATGAATACCATACAATACAAATACTTTATTCCTTGTCTTTCATGCCAAGTGGAAAACTAGCCTGTTAAAATTTACTGGGTGCATGAAATCCATTAGAGAGGGGTCATCGTCAATTATTTTCTCTCTTACTGTGAAAATCTACGGATTTCCGGGTTAGACTTCGGATCAGTTGAAAAGCCAGCCTCGAGGGTGATCGAAGGAAAGTACTGCGTGCTTCCGAATGATTCACGATGATGAATGTTATTGTGTAACATTGAGTACTTTGAGAGAAGTAGGAGGCTGCAGGGAAGTAGAAGGAAGACAAGGGTTAAGTGAGGTGAGGGAGTGAATGGCATGAGTTTCCCCAACCATTGTGTGGTTTTGGACTTCTATTGTTTGTCTCGTTCGAGTTAAAATGGATGCTTCGCTACCCTCACCCACTGTTTATAATGGTTTTACTCTTTGAAAACAGTTATCAGATGCGTGGTGGCAACGGGGAGGAGTGAGAAGGGCGTTCGCAGATAAATTTTCAATTTTAGGGAGAAATAAATTCAACAGCGGGCGTCACAAGCGGAGAAAATGCAAGTCTCGGTCGAAAAGTTAAATTAAAATAAATTGTAAAGCTAATCTGAAAACTCTCCGCAGAATGATTCTGGAAAAGATAAGTATAAGCTGATTACGATGTATGAAAGGACAATGAGGAAGTTTCACATTTTCCAAAAATATTTTTTGTCGATGAGGAACATCAATCCTTGCACGTAAATAAATAAATAAATAAAAAGGTAAAACCCTTCAGAAATATTTTTAATTTCTTAACAAAAGTTGGCATATTTGAAATCCCACCAAAACGAACATTTTCCGCAACGTATTCTCCCTCCCCCCCCCACTTGTATTCCCTTGGAGTCCCTGTATTCTCTGTCCTTTTCATGCCTCTAAATAGCTCATTATGTTTATCCTCCATTATTTTATTATTAGAGAGCTTTAGTAGAAAATAAGGCAAAGTAACTCATGGGCACAACACAGGGGGCAGCAACGTTACAGGCGATTTTTTTTCGGAAGGCGCATATGACACAAACATGCTAGCAGGCGTGTTTGAAATGATCTAAAACTTCAAAAACCGAATATTTATTAACTGTTCCGTTATTTTACGAACGGATCACGATTTATGCTCTATTTTAGCATAAATAATAATATTCATGAAACAAAAATAAGATTTATGAACAAGTTCTGACCCATGAAACTTCCCCATTATGTGGTTATAATGCGAGATCAATTTGCATCTTGTAAAGTTCTTATCACACTACGACGATTGAACGTAATAACCAATATAGATTATCGCATCGAATGCAGCATAACAGGTGGCATTATTCATCAGACTATAGGCTAAACACCTCATCTTCTATACTATAGAGTACAGAGACTAGCCAATCATGTCACCGTTGCATTATTATTGCACTATCGAAGGATGCAGCCTCAACATTTCCTATACAATAGGAAATGAAAAGAAGTTATAATTTTATGGGCAGATGCACCTGTTCGCTGAACAGGACCTCAGACTATTCCTCATTTACGTATTGGCGATTAGAATGAAATAGGCTTCAATCATTCAGTTCAACCCTAGCATTACAAGGGGGGGGGGGGTCTTTTCTTGCCCGCACTTCAGAATATTCGCTATAATTTCGTTAATATTGATGAAAAAAAAATCATGTCTTCCTGAAAAATGTCTGGATTGACATGAATATGATGAACCGATCAGATCTGCATTCTATCAAAAGAATTATCTCATTATTTCTAAAAAGTAACCGTTATGGCCCCCTGGTCCCTCACGGAGCAGTCAAACGTTTTTGCTAATGCTTGCATGTTTTTTAAATGGTATTTTAAACTAATTCACACTAAAAAAGTAACATGCATTTTTTTTACATGGCATCCACCCTCCGCACCGATCCGCCCGGAGGCAAACGATTTCGAAATGAGCAAGCTCCGTTACACTCCGTATAAACACGTAAACGTGATCTCTATGGATCGAAGGTTTGTAATTAATTATGCAAAAAAAAAACTCCAAGTATAATGAAGTTGAATAGTAAAAACTAAGATTTTCCAGAGCGGGCAAAAAAGCCCCGCCCCCCGGTAAACTAAGGTAAATCTAAGAGCTTCGTAATGCTAATTTGTAATCCTCACGCAGACCGTTGAGCCACAGGCACCTCTAACGTGCTCTGGCTCTGATTGAAAACTGCTATTATTTTGTAGTTAAACATCGTCAAGGACAAAGCTAAGCGTGTCAGTCACGTAACCCGGGTGCAGCTAATCCCTAGTGATGTCCCAGCGAGACAGTAAACTTTGCCATAAACGCTCCTTTCTGTTAATTAATAATTTGAAATTTTGAATTTGGGCATCCGTAAGGGATTTAGCCTGCACATCTGTCATTTTTAATCACATTTCGAGGGGGAAGAAATAGGCCAGTCAATAAGAACATTAAAAATAGCTAAAATCGCAATTAAACGGCTAGTTCTGATTTTTTAGTATGTTGTTAGGACCAGCACCAGTAGTGTAAATCCAAGTTTTCAGCTTCGAAAGACTTGTGCTACTTTCGTGGCACTCGAAACACCGCGAAAATTTTGCACAATTTTTGGATTTTTCACGTTATCTCCTAAAGTATGCATTTTAAGATAAAACGTACGAAATACGTTAAAAACCACATAAAATTTGCTACCTAATGTACCCCTGTAGGGCATATAATAACCAAGATACAACTCCTTGAATTTGAATGTATTTGTCAAAAAAATTGAATTTTCAAGTTTTGGTCAACTTTCGACCCAAGTTTTCCGATGGCAGCAAATTTCAAATTGTTTGACGTTATGGCCCTGTCTTATGTTAATCTTCAAATGAAATTTCATATAATAGGTCTGATAGAAAATTCAATCAGCTTTCAGATCGTTTTTTACAGAAAAAAATTGGACTACTACTTTGGGCCGCCCTTTTCCGCTTTTTTTTGTCGCATAACTGATGCCACTGCTTTTTCCTGTAGGTTTCAAGGCTTTTCACTTATGTAAAATTCAATTCTGAACCACTATGATTTCATGACATTTTCCGATTGGAACAGCCGTTTTTAAGTTGCTGCTGCCTTAGACATTTTTGTTAATATTACCAAAAGTGGCTAAAAATTACCATTTAAAAAAAAATCTATACCGGTGAAAGGGCTGGGTCAATTTTGACAAAAGAAAGAACGATTCGACGCAGAATTCAATGCTTTTCAAAAAATGAGAGGGTAACATTTCTCGTAGAATGCGTCATTAAGGAGTTATTAGCAAAAAACTGAAAAAAAGTGCCAAAAATGAGCAGTTTTCGCGATTTTCTCAAAACGCACAAAGAAATTTTGTTGGATCTCTTTGGATTCCTGTTCCTCACCCAAAAAAACAAAGAATAAAGTGAAAAAATTGAAGACGAGTTTTTTGTCCACGTGGAACTACCGTTTGACTGGACTATATATGGTCTTTCAGACATCGTTGTGTGCTTAAATGGAACATAATTAAAATTGTTACAAATTCTCTCGACTCGGCATTTCTAGTAGGATGAGTATTTTAGCCAAAATTCGGGTCGAAAGTTGACCAAAACTTGAAATTTCAATTTTTTAGACAAATCAATCCAAATTCGAGGAGCTGTATCATGGTTACTATATGGCATACATAGGTACGTTAGGTCTCAAATTGTAGCAAATTTTATTTGTTTTTTAATGTATTTCGTACGTTTTATCTTAAAATGCATATTTTAGGAAATAAAGTGAAAACCCCGAAAAAAGTGCAAAAATTTCGCGGTTTTTCGCGTGTCACGAAAGTAGCACAAGTTTTTCGAAGCTGAAAACTTGTATTTGCACTACTGGTGCTGGTCCTGAAAACATACTAAAAAATCAGAACTAGCCGTTTAATTGCGATTTTATTGTTTTTGTTGACTGGCCTAAAAATATAACAGGTTATTAAATGCTTGAAAAAAAAATAACGACCAATTATGGGCAAATGTAAACTATATTATTAATACAACAACGTTTCAACGGCGTGGTATGCCGCCCTCTTCAGGTAAATCACAAGGAAATGAAAGAAGAAACATCGTGAAAAATCCTTCCACACCAGGCTGTCATATCGTCACGCACAATACATATTATAGCGCCACCGGAAGTAGGTCCATTACTATTTTTCGTAACAAACTTCATTACACGTCATTGACATTTTTCGTGTATTTTTTTTTTTAAATGGTTAGTCGACGTCTTTCACTCCAGTTGTGTCAATATATACATATATAGAAATGCTAAAATAGTACCGGTGAATGAACGGACAATTGGGAATAATTGACGTGTAATGAAGTTTGTTACGAAAAATAGTCTTGGACCTACTTCCGGTGGGGCTATAATAATGCGTGATGATATGACAGCCTGGTGTGGAAGGATTTTTCACGATGTTTCTTCTTTTATTTCCTTGTGATTTACCTGAAGAGGGCGGCATACCACGCCGTTGAAACGTTGTATTAATAATATAGTTTACATTTGCCCATAATTGGCCGTTATTTTTTTTTCAAGCATTAATTTAAAGCATTATTGTAAGATGGGCGATAGAGTTTTATTGTTGAGTATAACAGGTTATTACCTCTGATTAGTGATGGGTCAAGGGAAAAAACCCAATGGGAATATTCCCGGTTTTTGGGAAAAACCCGGGTTTTTTCCCAAGAAAGTATTTTCCCACCCGAATTGGGTTTTTATTCGTTCAATGTACATAGAACTTATCACAGCAGAAATTAGATAATTCAGCCTCGAAGCGTGAGTTTTTTTCCTCGCGCAGCCTCTTGTAACCTTTCCCTCAACTCTGAGAAGTCTCTATCTGCTCCATTACAACAAGGACGAAAATTAAACAATTTTTGCCTTTTACGAGCTTAAATAACCGTGAAAAAATCAAAATTTAGGAGGAGACTAAAAAAACAGCGGAACGAGGAACGAACGATTTTTCAAATAGTTTGTAACTGAAAACGGAGTGACGAAGAGCGACGACTGGCGTCTAGAGATCTGATCAAGAGTCAAGTGATGAAGGGACAGTACAACGAAAATTGTTGTGATCTTCACGTTGTTTTTCAGTTCGGTTCAAATAAAAAAAATCGCTGTTTAAAAAAAAAAAGTTTGTTCAGTTCATTTTATGGCTGATGATTGAAAAGTTGGTCCTATTGATAGCACAAGTGAGCCTTTTCAACCCTACGTTGAATTAACGTTCTCTAAGCGTTCATTTTAACGTTACGAAAACGTTAAATGTGTGTGGATCTAACGTTCTTCTATTCTGTTCGATGAACGTTCCCAGGATGTTACGGGCAAACGGATTATGGTTATGTCGGTGCGACATTTCAACGTTCGAATACCGTTCTTTAGTTGCCATTCCTAACGTTCCACGGTTTTCGTCATAACGTTTGACAAACGTTCTTGGAACGGTCTATTGCGGATGATTTGTCTTCCATTGCGGTTAGAATTTTACCAGCTGCAACAGAAAGATCCTTTAGCACGTTTTCTTGAATGAACATCATTAAAAGAAACCGTTTAACGACTGATCAAGCCGAAAAACGGACCTATCTGTCCCACAATTGGAAAATTCAAAATCGTCGAAGTAGTAATACAGAAAGCCGTGACTCCTCAAACCTTCTTGGACGCTGGGATACCGAAAGCAGGTTCGGCAGGCAAATTCACACTTCATTTTTCAAAGGACCAACGAAACTGATGCAACGGCATCTGAATCATCATCATCGTAATCAAACGAGGAAACCTCTGGCGATGAATTCCTATAGAAAAATTAAAGGACATTTGGTGGCAAGGCTCGGCTTCAGCTTTGTCTTCCGTAACAGTTAGAATTTTAACCATTTTTGTGCAAACAGTGAGTTCGTATGATTCTATGGGTGCAATAAATACCCATGGTTGTTTGTTTATTATTCATTTGCTGAGTCTGTTGCAACATTGCGTAAAAAACGGATAAAAACCTCGTATTTCCCAAATTGGGTTTTTTCCTAGGGAAAAAACCCAAAATTTTATTTTCCCGGTGTAAACCCATCACTACTTCTGATCGAATAAAATAAACGTATCCAAGGGGACTTGCATGAATGCCCGATTTGGGAGAAAAACTTACCGGAAAATCGGCACACGGACAGAACAATATCAACAGTAGTTGCAGCCCGATTGGTGCATTTGGTGACTTTAAAGTTCTTCGAGAGGGGATGCGAGGAGAAATGTCGTCAATAGTCACTTGTGAAGCATTTGAGAGAACTCGCATTTTTTTTGTATACAAATAAAAAGAAAAATTGTCCTATGATAATGCGTCTTACCCCCCTCTTTCAGCCGCTCCGACCGTTTTTACCTGGCTTTTTTTGAGCAGATTGGCTTTCCATGACAGATAGGTTTTGGTTGAACTGTATGAAATAGGAGGCTAAAGGCCGGTTCACAATTGACGGTACGGGAACGCGAACGCGAATGAAATTCTTCTGTCCGATTGGCTGACGGGAACGAAACGCCAACGCGACGCAAGTTGGTTTATCTTTGGCGACCGCGTTCCCGGGGAGCTTTGTGGGAAATTTTTCTAAACTCGCGTGAAGGAGACACTGTTGCCAACGGAAGCCCAGATAAAACACAGAAAATGAAAGATTCGTTGTAAAAAGCATTGGTATACCTATGTATATATGTCGCATCTACTTGGCAAAATTGTCCACTTCATGAAATGGATGCCCATTTCACGAAGTGGCTCCACTTGCCGTAATTTCCATTGTGCGTGCCGTAATGTCCATTTCTTGGAAAGAAAATCGCGTTTGTCCAGTTGCTGAAATTAAGCTTCCTTACTGCAAGTGGATGCACAACGTCATTTTTTAGCGGGTTTTTGAGGGCTCAATAAAATAGAGGTGTGACGTGACAGCTTTTGTCGGTCACAGTGACAACTAGCTCCGGTGATTGTGCAGTCACTGTGACAAAAACCAGTGATTTTGTCACTTAAGTGACTACTGAGGGCCTGTTCTATAACTTTTTAATGTCACTATCACTGTTTAATCAGGTTTATCAACGAAATTGTGTAGCTCACGTAGCTCACGTGTTTTTGCATCGGTTATAAAAAAATATATAATTCTTTTTCTAACTTTATCCGTGGAAAACTCCTATGAACGGCGAACCCGCAGCCTCAAATGCAAACATGAAGGTGAGTCATGGATCAAAAACTGTAACGCACGAATTTACCTAGGAACATAGGCATAGCCAGGTAGGGCTAGGCAGCTGCCCTCCCGTAGACTCATAAATGCAGATTCAGTTGGGCAGTTGCCCACCCCTAGATGCATTCTGAAAGTACAAATCTTTCAGGATAATCACATTTTGTTTCGTCGGCGCTCACTAAAAAAATAACTCCACGGATTTCACTAATAAAAAAAATAAATGTCAACGGGTTTTGTCGCTCACAAAACGGATATCGCAAGGGTGACATAGTTCAAAGACCAAATGCGCCGTTTTTGCGTCCTAGAATACCATTTAACGCAGACAGATGCGGATTCAGTATTTACTCAAGAGAAGTGCTAGAGAAATGGTGTGGTTCGCTCTATTAAAACTGGCTTGACAGCATTTTCACTGCCTAAAAATAGTTAAAACTAGTAATTTGCACTACAAAAACGGCTAAAGTAACGAAACTAACGCCCACAAATTCAAAACTGTCGATTCGCGTTTTGAAAATTGCTAAAACTAGACTTCACGCGCCCTAAAAATTTATGGCGACTGGTGAACTTCTGAAAATGCCTAAAAAGATTATGATTACCCCCCGAAAGTAGCTAAATCGACCATTCGTGTGCTAAAATTGATCAGTCTGGCCATTCTTTAGCCAAATATGACCATAATGCGCGCTATTGGCTTGACGGACTAATCAAGCCCTGAAATCGGCCAAAATGACTTCACGTGCCCTGGAAATGCCTAAAAAGATGATTCCTTCCCTGAAAATGGCAAAATCGACAATTTGCGCACCAGGAATGGTCAAACTTCATGGCCTTGGCTTGATGGACTAGGTATTTGAGCCCTGAAAATGGCAAAACTGACGATTCGTGTCTTTAAAATGGCTAAAATTACTAAATTTGAACCCTAGAGATTGCCGAATTTACTTTACGAGCTCTAGAAATGGATTACCTGACGAATCGGCTCAAAAAATGTCTGAACAAGTGACTCCTGCCCTGAAAATGGCCAAATAGACCATTCGGAGCGCCGAAAATGGCCAACCTGGCTGTTCTCGCCTTGACTTGGGACGTACTATTCGCTCCTATATAACTGGAAAGACTGACTTTATGCGCCCTAAAAGTGGCAATGGCTATTCAAGCCTTGAAATCGTTAAAATTGACTCTATGTGCTCTGAAAAGCTGTGCCCAACAAAGTGAAATGTCAATTTTGAAGTAAAATATTCAGTTTTGAGGTAAAGTGATATTTTTTGGGTGTAACCGCAAGTTTCAGGGCAAAATCGTCAGTTTAGGAACATTTTTGGGATGAAATCTTAAGTTTTGGTATTAAAACAGTCAGTTTTGGGGATAAATGACCAGTTTTGTATTAACGTCATCAGTTATGAGGCAACACGTCAGCTTTGGCGTGAAATCGTCTGTATTAGTATAAAATCGTCACATTTGCTATGAATTTGTCATTTTTTATTTACTTATTTATTTATTTTTTTTTTTTTTGTGAAATCACCTGTTTTCAAGGCAGAATGGCCTAAAATCACCCGTTTTGGGGAAAACTTAAGTTAAAGTGTGACATTGTCAGTTTTGGAGTAAATTATCTAATTTTGAGGGGAAATTGTGTTTTGGGGAAAATGGAACAGTAAAGTTTAGTTTTAGGTTAGAATCGCCAGTTTGTGGTAGCATCTTAATTTGGAGGGAGGGAGGCACGTCAGCTTTGGCCAGGAATTGTACGTTTTAGTTTTTTTGAACTAAAATCGCCAATTGAAGGAGAAAATCATCAGTTTTTAGTACTGAGTGGTCTGTTAATTGTAATTAAGATCATTCGTTTTTGATCCGTTTTGGGTTAAACCCGCCATTTTTAGGCCGAATTGACCAGTTTAGGGGGGGGGGGGTAAAGACTTGGCTTTTAAAAGTCGTGCTGTGAAATTTTTAGTTTAGGCGTAAACACTTCGTCTTTGGCGTAGAAACGTCAGTTTTGAAGTAAAATATTCAGTTATACTAGAGTGAAATATTCAGTTTTTTTGTTAAAAAAAACGTCAGTTTTGAGTTAAACCCCGTTATTGTTTGGTTAAAAAATGTTGAATTTATACGTCTCTCAGAAAAGACGTTGATGAAAAGTCGGTCACCCTGTATATTTGAATGCCAGTATCGATTTCCGGGGAAATCGAATTGTCTGTTAACAGAAAAAGTCTGAATAGAATTGTCAGTTTTTGGATAGAAAATCAGGAATAGAAGGCTAAAACAGATAATTTCCGAACGAAGATGTTAGTTTTTGATGGATTACGACCCTTTTTAGTGAAAACTCAGTTTTCGGGGAAGAATTTGACGATTCATTGCGCTACCAGTTCTTTTGTTGAGGTCTCTAGTTTCCATAACGTCCGACATATTCTGGCCACCACTTGGTCAAGGGCTGACTACGCCCCTGCCTAGAAAGGTGTTTTTAAAGTAAAATTATGCAAGATCCCTGTAGCACAGGTCTTGGAAAACGAAGTGAATAAAAATATACTAACACTAAAGGTTCAATATTAACGATATAAAAGTCAACAGACTTGGGGAGAATGCTACTGAGTTCATTGGGCGATAGAGGAACTGGTAAAGTGTTATGTGGTAACCTGCGAGCATGGCTAGGTGAAGGCTCCAATCTTAATTCAAGAGACTCTAGCGCAGTGAAGCGATAGAAGTGACGAATGAAGAGGCGATTATAAGTGAAGAGGAATCTCACCGTTACAGGGTCGGAACGGTGATTTCAATGTGGTCGTCACCGGAGCCAATAGTGACGGAGTAGTCACAGTGACAAAATCACCGACAGTGAAATCACACCTCACCTCTACAATAAAATAACCTTTTTAAATAAAACGAAACTTGTTTCAGCTCAGAGATTCCTCACTCATCCATTTTACGAAAAGGATAATGTTGTGCATCCACTTGCAGAAAGGAAGCTTGATTTCAGCAACTGGACAAACACAATTTCCTTTTCAAGAAATGGACATATTTTTGTCCAGATGTCGTAATTTTTTCAAGTTGGACATCCATTTCGTGAAGTGGACAATTACATAAATGTGACGTATACATCATCACATTAAAGGCTGTTGCACAACTGCCGTCGAACCGGGACGGGAACGCGAACGCGAAGGAAAATCTGCTCTCCGATTGGCTGGTGTTTTCGGTGGGAATGAAACGCGAACACGAAGGGAAGGTTGGCTCAATTTTGTCTTTCACGATTCGGTTCCCGGAGCAAAATGTCTGCCATCAGGGACGGGCACCCTTTGTTTGTCATCCGAATGTGATTGGGGGATTCTTGGATGACACATATGATTTGAAAGATCGCCGGGGGCGGGATTTCCATAACAGCGTTGCCATTTTAAAACCATGCCCGTCCCCGATAGAATAATAACTAATGAAGGGAAACTTCACTTAATTTTTAAAGCCAAGGGAAGGTAGCTTCTCGGAGGGAAACGTGGAGGAAGAAATTACATGGATATGCCCAAAACTTCTTTGAAGTGAGTCAAAAATTTCCCCGGCTGGACGGGGCCTATTTATACTCCACCTCAATGCTACCGGTGACATTAACAACTGAAAAGCCGGCAAAGTATAAACAAAAGACAGGAGGGACTATGAAACGCAATTTTCAGCTGTTCATATCGCACGCATGTGCGATATTTCTTTGTATCCTAACCGGTTTACAATAATGACCCCTTTCGAGGGAGGTTTCTGGTGCGGTTTTTCTTACTTTCCGTTCAAGTCGCACGAAAATTGAATTTTGCCTCACCCGAATATTTATTTCAGCTAATTTTTCGTTACGAAAAGCGGAATATTTTCGCGTTCGCGTCAATTGTGAATCAATCGACTCTCCTTTCCCGGTCCCGAAGCGGAAAACTTTCCGTTCCGTTCCCGACAATTGTGAGCAGATGGAGGTGGTAATTTGATTGGTGCTTTTATTATACTGGGGCGAATTTCACCATTTTCTTCTTAATAACCGAGGTAACTATTTGATTTTTTTTTACTCTATAAGAGCATTTACCCAAGTTTATATAAAACCTTATTTTATTTAAAATGAAACGCGAAGAACATGATCAAGACGTTTGAGCGCATCGTCGAGGGTGGAGCTGAAGGTGGGGCTTCATCCGGAATGAGTGAAAAGCTTCTGTGCCCTGTGGTGGCTCACCCTTATTGGGAGGAGTACTTTCCATGACGTCTCCGAGTCGTTTTAACGAGATTGCCTGCATTTCCTTGATCAATCTAACTTATGTGTTTGTGTCCGGGGTAAAAAAAAAGTTGTTTCGCTTTTATGGTGACTATAGCACCAACGCAAGGGAAACCGCAATTTCTTCCAAGCAGACTTGACTTGAACTTGAGGGGAAACGAATCTCGTGTATCTCTCATTGCTTTTTGTCGCCTCTTCAAAAGCGCTGAGAAACAGGAAAGCTGGCGACGAACGTGCAAAAAACTGCGCCTTGAATGATTGTTGAAATCGTCCCATGTCAGATCCTCGTAAAATCCATAGCCAAGGCGTAGATTAATCTTCAGTCCTCCCGCGCAGTTAAGAGGCATTCGTGTATGCTTTAAGCCAAGGCTTTGGGCCATTTGAGTGTAGATGTCGGCATTGTGGGCAAGGGACTGACCTCATTAACATTAATGCGGCTAATTAACAACCTGTTTTGTTCAATAAGGAGGCGTATTGCTGTTCCCACCTGATATCGCGGGCGACTCGTCGCTGGTTGTGTTCTTGGAATATTCGTGGTCGGTCATAGGCCGTATAAAGAAACAAACAGCACGTAGTCCTCTTTTACCTTTCGACCGCTTCTACCTTACTAAGTTCTTGCGTACTGTTTCAACTAGTTCACTCTCTCATTTCTAGAGAGCCTGTTCGCTCCTACAAAGATCAGTTTGTCTATTAGCTCCTTCTCTTGCTGTGATGCCTTCGAATGCCACAGCAAGAGGCCGGTCTCTCCCCCGGTCACTGTCCGTTAGCCACGACTGGTGGCCAGATTAGCTCCCTCTCTGGTAGTGGCGCTATCTCAGTCTCCATCAATCAACCACAAGTGAAAAGGGGGTCGCACCCCAGAAGACTCAAGGATGCGTTGGTCTGAAATGACGTTACTGCCGAACTGCCATCCCAAAATTGAATGCATAGTTGAACTACGCTAGGACTCCCTCTCATAACTCGCACTCTTTGCTTTCTTTATTTCATCTTGCTCCGCAACATATACTTAACCCACACATAAGTTTTCAACCATGTCTATCCGTACGCAAACAGTCAAAGTGATTTCTATATTGATACCTGACATTTATTTCGGGTGGGAAACGTCAGAACAGGCACACCTCAATGGCGGTGCACTTAACTTTGCGTGCAATCGAAAAAGGTAACTCGCACTACCCGCTCTTTCTTCCCAATTGTGCTCACTGATTATCACCGGAAGATCTCGCAATTATTGCTAGGGAAAAGTTAGCGTCTAACAAACTGATTTATTTAGCTCGCTTATCATCAGAAAGGTATAGGATTATGTATATCCGACCTCAAACCTGGGAACCGCGCTTTCCCCAATTATTAGTAATTTTAATCCGTATCTCAAGACCCTCGAACCCACCCTAACTGTCGCAGACAATTAAAGGCGGTTCCCAGGATTTACCTATATGGCTTGATAGAACCAAAGGAGGATGAGCCATAGCTGGGAGAGTGTTGATGGGAGAGTGTGAGTGCTTCGTAGTAATGAAATCTCTAATCCACCAGAGGCCCTCTGCCGCCTATAGAGCTTTCCGCTGGAAGCCAACAAAGCACCAAGCAGTGTAATTAAATATTAATGGGGATTTCTCGGGATTTCTTATTGCAGTGAGCTATTAAAATATTGTTATGGTTCTTGAAACAATGGGATGACTTTAAGGGTAAGTTCTGATTTATTCATTAATAATCATCATAAGCTTTGTTGTGCTATTAAAACTATTTAGGATCTAGATTAGATTTACCTTGGTTTGGTTTTATTTCATTTTTTACCAAGCTCATGCTCTAATGCTTTGAAGTTTTGATAACCCAGTCCCACTTGAAAACAAAAAAATCCTCTTTGCCTCCATAGCTCCGGTTAAATTCTATGTCATATTATATTGTTTTTGATACCTCTCTAATTTCAATGGATCCAATTAAACGGCTCTCCTTTCCTCTTTTCCTAACAAGTAAAGAATGAAAGTCATTGGCCTGAGGGCTATCTCTGCTCCCTGCATTACTGTTTGAGCTTTTATTTCAAAGCCTCCCTCAGAAAGCTCGAGGGCTAACTAGGAACCAACTAGGAACTGCGATGATTTAATGTAAAGACCCTGCCTCTTCTATTCAGTTCTGGTTTAGCTACAAAATATTTTCGTGGAGGTTCTCTTGTATTTTGTCAATCCAAGTCACTCGTATAAGTATGACTCATAAACTCACACTTCAAAAGGATGCGTACCGCACTTTTTTCAACCCAAGATGCTATAAGTCAATCGATAATCTTACCCCCTTGCTCTCCTCGTTCTTTGTTAGCACGTTTGAATTTAATGAACATCAGTTATGGGTTAAATTATTGCTTCTCTCAATAATTTAACTTGCGAGTTATTATCAGACTTTATTTCCTACTGGGAAACAAGAAGCTCCCTCTTCTCACGAACCCTCTCCACCTGGTTCGTTCTAGAGGTACATAATTTAGAGAACTTTCGGCCCGCGTTATATTAACGAGCCGGAATTGTTAAGATAGCCCTGAAGTTCGGCAAGTTAAAGTCTACAGGCCTTGGTTCATTGATCTTCAATATACAATGAGCAATCAACTTCACACGAACGCTATCAAAGATAACGGGCATGGCGGCAGCATCAGTCGAAACGTGAGAAGTATATCGACTATCGAAAGGATGAAAATTGCGCCGAATCAACAAATCGTCACGAAAGTGGGTATACGATGCGCTTTCCTGTGCACAGATGAGCGAGCCGAGCCAAATTGTGGGATTGACCACGATTTCGACAAACGAAACTCCATTGAAGTTACGGTGAGGAGAAAAAAATGTCATCGAGGATCCGATACAGACCCACCTCGTCAGATAAATACAAAATTTTTTAGTGGCTCTCAAACCTCAAAGGAAATAAATACTACGAGCGTATAAAATATGCTTTTGCACGAGGTGTATGCGCTATTTTTCGCCGACTAAGGAATAATGCATGACGAACCTGCTCCTAGTGTAACCTCCATCCAGATCCGAAATGTTAATTGCACTAGTGCATTAGATTTTATGCATTAGTGCATTAGATTTTATGTACTAGTGCATAATCCTAAACTTACTGCTCTACAAGGACGCGTATAAGGCGGTACTAAATATGCTAACCGCGCGAAATAGTATATTACGATACAAGGTCGTAAGTTTGGTCAGTCGGTCTCGAACAGCGGGAAGGCTCGGATATCTGTGTGAAAAGCAAAGTCGTGAGTGAGTGAGTGAGTAACCCGTGATCAGGGTGTGCCAGAGCAAAGCAGTGAGCCAGTGTGAGATTCCTACCCGCAGAGTGCGTTCGAGTAATAGTCAAGTCGTTCTTGCCGCAACAAGAACCGTCGTGTCCTGGTCGTCTTATTCAGTGAACTTCCTCGTTGAGAAAGCTGTCTCACTTTCTCAACCGTCGTCCTTGTCGTCTTCTTCAGAGAACTTCCTCGTTGAGAAAGCTGTCCCACTTTCTCAACCGTCGTCCTTGTCGTCTTCTTCAGAGAACTTCCTCGCTGAGAAAACTGTCTCACCTTCTCAACCGTCGTCCTTGTCGTCTTCTTCAGAGAACTTCCTCGGTGAGAAAGCTGTCTCACTTTCTCAACCGTCGTCCTTGTCGTCTTCTTCAGAGAACTTCCTCGTTGAGAAAGCTGTCTCACCTTCTCAACCGTCGTCCTTGTCGTCTTCCTCAGTGAACTTCCTCGTTGAGAAAGCTGTCTCACTTTCTCAACCGTCGTCCTTGTCGTCTTCTTCAGAGAACTTCCTCGTTGAGAACGCTGTCTCACTTTCTCAACCGACGTTAGTAACTCATTGTTGTCGCCAGACCCCGGCTCTACCAACCACATACTGAAGTGATAAGCTAACCCCAAGTCTGATTGATCCACCGTACACGACGCTTTTGGGACCCTCTTGAGAACCATTCTTCGCTCAACTTCGAAGTCGTCACTTGTTGGAATACCAGAATCTGGTGAGCGAATTTCCTTTCTTGCACGCCGTGTCAGTGTTGGTTTCGGGTCCTTGTACCTCGGGGCTCCACTTCTCGTGCGAGCGTGTTGCCGCGGGGTTCATCGGGGAGAAGGGGTTCCCCAATTGTAAATATTGTACAGTTCTACTTATCTCTTTCGTTCAATCTGGTAAATAAAGACAACTTCACTCCGCAATGTTTCGAACGCTATTTCTGATGAGAGCGGAAGTTGCCGGCACTAGACGCAAGTCGAGTACCGGCAATTGCCCTAACCTAAAATGCCCATTACGATCGAGTATCGTACGCTATTTTTTCTATAGTCGTTAATTTTTGTCATTTCCAAAAATTATAAAATTACACCTGCCACCAAACCTCTAACTAGTATGAAGGTGCTTATTTTTCGTGGAAATATTTTCGCTTCATTCATTATTTTCAAACAAATGAATTTAAAACATGTGAACTAGACAAATACATTCATGAAGCTTACAGAACAGTGGGATACAGGCTACAATTGCTGTTCTAGTGTATTGGAGAAAGAACATTGCCAGTGGTTTTCGTGACCCAATGCTTCAGATTGAAGGCCGATGGAAAAAGTGCGGGAAGAACCGTGAGCGTCACACGCTCAGAAGCAATAACCCTCGTTGCATCTTCCACGGAAGGTAGCAAAGTAGGTTATTTCGAACGACTGTGGAAACCCTCCAGTAGAAACGACAGTAGAAACTCACCATTTTGCTCAAAATCTGGGACTAGCCACAACAAAAAGCCCTTCTATCCGTCGGCAAAAAAACATTCGCAGTTGCAGTTGTGCCAAATATTTTGAGCCAACACACCAGCTTCATTCAGGTACGCAACTCTTGTTTTCTGGATGACGGACCCTTGATTTCCACGACGAAATCGCTGGCTAAGCCATCAGGGGAGGTGCCGAAAACAGGATAATCCCTGTTCAGATTTGGTGGTGGTTGTAATTATAGTTTTTGGAAATGACAGAAATTAACGACTATAGAAAAAAGAGCGTACGATACTCGGTCGTAATGGGCATTTCAGGTTCGTGCGGTTACCGCCCTCACCCTAAATATCCTTCATTACGACCTTGTGTCGTAATACACTATTGTGAGACACAAAAAAATATATCCATCCTACAGATCACAATTTGTTTATATACAGGGTGTACAAAAAGCGACCGGACAGAGAAAAACCAGTGAAGGGGCAACTCATTTCTGATCGAAATGACTATTTGCACTTTTCCGAAATTCCGCTTTGTTTCCAAGATATCCGCCATTTTCTGATTTTTTCAGAAACAGCTTATTGCACACGCAGTTATTGTTGCAATGGCAATAATAATGATAAGCCCACTTGAAAGAGCACAACATTTTCTATTTAAAGAGCCTATTTCTATCCAGATCAGCAGACGATATCTACTACGTTTTGAATCAGCTATTAGCGAGGAAACTTAATTCCGGAAGTATTGGTGATTTGGTGATGTAGCCAGAAAATTACGTTTTTTCGCCAATAAGCTGATTCAAAACGTAGTAGATGTCGTCTGATCTGGATTGAAAAAGGCTCTTTAAATGGAAAATTTTGTGCTCTTTCCAATGGGCTCATCATTCTTGCCATTGCAACAATTACTGCATGTGCAATAAGCTGTTTCTGAAAAAATCTGAAAATGGCGGATCTCTCGGAAACAAAGCGGAATTTCGGAAAAGTGCAAATAGTCATTTCGATCAGAAATTAGTTGCTCCTTCACTGGTTTTTCTCTGTCCAGTCGCTTTTTGTACACCCTGTATTTCCGTTACTAGAGAAAGCAAGAGCAATATAAGAGTATAGGTAATACTGTTTAGCCGAATGCTACGACAGTCGAGAAAAAATGAAAACTATTTCAATTTATAAAAATGTCGGATTGTAGGCCGTTAAAGACATTGTGTAATAATAGAGATGCTGGTGCGTCTTGAACATTTCAAAGAGACAAAACTAATGGATTCAAAGCCTTCATATTAACACCTCTAATCGCCCCCCGTTGATAGCGAGAGAGGATGTCTCTTTCCCAAGAAGCATTACAAGTGGATCTAATTAGAGTTTAACTGAACCAAGAGGTGACTTACTAAGTTGATCAGAGCACCTTCGAAACTGTTAGAGTTAGTTGATGAACGTTGTCGATTATTCTAACCAATGACGCCGAACAACGAACTTCTTAGTCATAGGGTGTGTATAGAGGAGGCTTTCAACGATTTATACACATTTTATTTATCTGGCCCTACCAATTGATGTGAGTTTGTTGCTATTCAAGATATAGTGAAGTCACCGAGCACCGTATTTGTGTAAAATGGCCGGAGAATGCCGCTTTTAACTCGCTGAAGATTTTGTGAGCCCGCGTTCACACCATAATGTTCAATGAGGATGAGGAATTCCATAAAACAAAGAAAAAGAAAAAAAAGCTCAAGCAAAAGTATTAAAAAAGTACCTATACACTTTTGTCCATTCTTTTTTCCGACTTACATTATTCCGTCATTACCCCGTATACGCGACTTACCAGAGATACGGCGAGCTATCGATGCTATCGGTGAAAAAACAAATAAAAATAACAAAGTAGTGCTTTTACTTCCATGATGTGAATCAGCTTATTAGCGAAAAAACGTAATTTTCTGACTACATCACCATATCACCCCGGAATCAAGCTCCTCGCTAATAAGCTGATTCAGAACGTAGTAGACGTCGTCTGATCTGGATAAAAATTGGCTCTTTAAATAGAAAATTTTGTGCTCTTTCCAATGGGCTCATCAATTTTGCCATTGTAACAATTATTGCGTGTGCAACAAGCTGTTTCTGAAAAAATCAGAAAATGGCGGATATCTCGGAAACAAAGCGGAATTTGGTAAAAGTGCAAATAGTCATTTCGATCAGAAATGAGTTGCTCCTTCACTGGGTTTTCTCTGTCCAGTCGCTTTTTGTACACCCTGTATAGTCATGTATGTTCTTCCTCCTCGGGGACTTTATTGTTGTAGTTATAGAGAGGATCAATCGATTAGCAGGTTTTTGGGCTGATAAACCCGTAGCATCTATAGAGTTGAGTTTATCCATATCCCTTGAGGGAACGTCGAACGTGAATTCAAGGAGATAGTCGTGAATGCCAAGGGATGCAAATTTTGATGGCACAAATATTCGCATTCTCAATAAAATTATAATTTACTGAACCCATCCCCCTCTATTTCCCCAAAAGTGAAACGCTTGGCACCTGTCAGACGCTAATTTCATCACGATTGATTGAGTTTTCAAGCTGTAGTTTGATGCCCAACTTTGAGCGTTGAACAAACACACTAAATAAGAAATAAAACAAGACAATAAAGAAATAACAGTTCTTTTCAGAAGCTCTTGTTTTTTTGTGTCACAAGAGTTTGTTCAATAAAACACGTTCATCTTTCATGGTTAATTTAAGCGGGCCTATAGTCAAAATAACTTCTCTTCAGCAATTAATTAAATTGTTGCTGTAGTAAGGGATAGTTATTTGGCATGATCTTTCCCCATCCTCGCCCCTCTGAAGACAGAGTGCCACACAGTTTTAAGGGTGAGCAGTGGCAGCAGCATGGGATTAAGAAGTGAAAAGCCTGTTAGGGGGGGGGGGGCTTCAGGAATAGTTTCTCACCGTTTAATTTTACATCTAGATAATTAATCTGAAGGGTAGGCCATGGATTTAAGGTTGGCGGTGCGGGAGGGGGGCAACCCGTTTGCTTTGATTAATGCTGCATGAGCCATCTTAACAATGTTCATTGCATAGATAAATTGCATCAAATCCTCTTATCTCTTGAGCATCTATACTGGTGACAGGGGACCTAAAGCATTTACCGTTATCTTATTGTGATTGAGTAAGATAAGTGCGTAAGCCTTGTTACCGGAGAGGACGCCTCATTCATGGAGTTTTTACGATTAATTTTTGCAGGGTGTACAAAAGCTTAAAACTCTATCTGTCACGAAAAATATTCACAGTGGCTGCAGCAAGCACGAAACTACCGACAGACAAGTGAAAAACAATTCTTTCAAGAAGAAGAATTGGAAGCAAGATGCCACTTTCTCGCCGATTATGCCGGCAAATTACGAAGCGCACGTTGATTATGGAAGTGAAGAAAAGGGTTTGGGCTTTTACTGGCTGATATCCTCGTCTTAGCGAAAAGTTTTCCCTATGAAGTGTATGCTTGTGAATTAAAGGTAAAGGAAGACGTGTACTCAATGTTGAAAAGTTCAAGGCTCCAAACTGGTATGGTTTGAATGCGCATACTCTATTGGGTATTATTGACAGCGTCCTGATACCACTCACACACATAATTAATGCTAGCTTTTGAGAGGGTTTATTACCAAAAGCCCTGAAGCCAGCTCTTGTAACTTTTCTGCCCTAGTCCTGTGGACAAACGGGCAAACTATCGCTCTATAAGTATGTTACCTGAGTTCTTCAAAATTATTCAAATGATAGTGATTGCCTTCTCTTGAAGCTTGAGCAGTATGAATTCGAGGCATTCGTAATTCAATTCATTAGGTCGTTTTGGGCAAACGGGCCCAAGTAGTTCATGTAAATGGGGTATACTCAGAACCTTTGGGCTTGAAACATATGGAGTACCTCACGGAGTATCCTGGGGCCCATTACCATTCTATTAATTATTATTAACAATATGTCAGTCAAAGTTTAGTTTTGTAATAGTACTAGTTTAGTTTTGTTTGTCGATGATACCACCATGTTGATAAAGGGAGGCAAAGAGGTAGATATGCAGTCTAGTAGAATGACTGCATGGGTTAGCTTGAAAGAGTGGCTCAATAGCAAGAAGTTAGTACTAAAATAGAAAAAGACTAACGAGCTGACATTTGTTTAATCTAGCCTTCGGCGTGTGAGTAATCACGTTGGGCAGGATGAAGTTTGATTCCTGGTACTGGTACTGGATGGAAAGCTCTCCTGGTAAAAGCCCTGCTCGCAGTTAGCAACAAGACTTGCAAGGACTCTTTATTTGATATTGTTAGTATGGTCGATTAGACTACGAGGGTTAGTAGGTAATGCATGCATGACTCTTTATTTGCTGATGCCTCAGTTGTATCATCTCACCGAGTTTAGTGAAGATAGCTTATTTCTCGCTGTCTCATTCTGCTCATACCAACAGAATAGTCGCTTGGAGTCACATGCAGTCATGCTAAAAGGTTGTTTGGTATAGTTATGAAGAAAAAGCCAAAAACACCCGTCGAAGTCTTCAATTATTTATTTTCGCCTACGTTTCGCTATGCTCCTAGCATCCTCAGGGCTCCAAAGTCCGAAATGTTAAAAAGTTCCAGGTGTTTAGAATGTGAGCCTTTTGTTTTTAACGGCCTGGAACTTTTTAACATTTCGGACTTTGGAGCCCTGAGGATGCTAGGAGCATAGTGAAACGTAGGCGAAAATAAATAATTGAAGACTTCGACGGGTGTTTTTGGCTTTTTCTTCATAACTATATCAACTGTACCCCGTCTTTCTACAACCTTTACAAAGGTTGTTTGGAATCAAGTGGTAGTTGGTGAGGGTCTTGGCTGGAAAGGGTTTCTAGGATGACTGCCGATGGGACTTCAAGGAATTGGGAATTTTGACTCTTGTGTCGCCCTATAAAATTACAAATTACAATGCTTAATCTACTATACATATGTTACGAGCAAAGCCCGGAATTTTACAGTGTCCGCATTGCCCAGGTATTTCTGTACAATGCTGACATTGCCCAGCCTTATCGTACAAAGTCCGAAATCTATGATGGTCGTTCAACTTTGTACGGACAGAGTCCAAAATTACTCCTAATTTCGGACTTTGTACGAATTGGCTTGATCCATGTCGACAATGCACGAGCTATGGTTTGTACAAAGTTCATTTATAAGCGGGAGGTTATGTTTGTTCAGTTACGGTCAGTGCAGCGAGGGATAGTGGTTGTTCTTAATTTTTCAATAGTGATTGTCATTATAAACAAAAATGACAGCTTAGATACGACAGAAAGAAGTCGCTTCGATGGCAGTGAAAGAAAATAGTTTTATGTGGATGAAGATATGCACAAGATTATAGGTATTGTTAATGATACTGAAGTACTCCGTGCCATGTTGTGCAATTCAAAATGTCATAAGTTGCTCACCTGCAATCGTCCTTTTTTCATCCATGAAAACTTATTGAAAGCGTGAAATTTCAAAAATCATCGATAGTGGAAAAACATTTTGTTTTTTGGTTCATATTCCTCTTTGGTTGGGACTTTGTACATTGTGAACATTGCCCAAGTTGATATGTACAGAGTACGAAAATGACATGTAATTTCGGACTTAGTCGTCTTTGTTGTGTACAAAGCCAGTTCTTTCGACAGTAAATCGGGCTTAGTATGAAAACGCTGGACAATGTCAGCAGTGTACAGAAATAACTGGGCAATGTGGACGTTGTCAATTCCGGGCTTTGCTCGTAACACATACAATTCCACTACACTTTTAACCCCGCTTCTTCTTCGCCATCCAGTAAAGCATTCTCCTTCTCCCTACACACAGCCCCACCATACTCCTCTTCTCCTATCACTGGATCAACCACCAACGCCTATCGCAGGCTCATGCTCTTCGTCTCCGTAAACCGGCCGTAAAACGGAATTAATAAACAGTGACGTATCCACGGAAATCTTTCGGGCGTAACTACTACGGCCTGCAGCAATTTTTCGAGCTTATTGTCTCCTAGACAATAAGCAAGGTTGGAAGAGAACCTAAATTATGTCTATAAAATTGGCTTCCTCATGCCGCACCAGGACAACATAAATACGACAGCGAATAATATTGTCAGAATGTTCGTTCTCCGTACTCAACTGAGAAAGCAAAATGAAATATTTATTTTCCAGGATAAACGAGGAATCGTACAGCACCACAAACGCTACTCGGGGACCGTTAATTTACTAAGCACAAACCCAACCATGCCACCTCAATTAATTTTCAAGTCGCTGGTTTGAGGTATTCAGTGGTGTGGCGGGAAGGGAACGTTTCCACGATTATTTTATTCATGTTTCTTCGCGAGCCTGGGTGGCACTTCTCTAATTGGAAAATCTGCCTCCGTTTCCTTTGAATTATTGAACGAAACTCACAATTTCAATTTCCTCTCCCTTAACTGTCATGTCTACGAACTTTATCAGCGCGAAAGAAAAGTGCGTACAATGCATCACACTTCATCGCCTTTTTTTACTTGTATATTTTTTCTCTACTTCACAAATTCAACCAAAACCTAATTGCTTATTAGATGGTCTTATAGCTACTTACTAGGTTCAGGATTTTCTTTCCGACCTTATTAGCCTCTTCTCTTTTGCACCTGGTCCTGTTTCTGAACATTTAATTAGTCCCACGATTAATTAGTGCTACTTTTTTTCTGTTTTTAGTTTTCTCCAGAACCTCCTTTTTTCTAATGAAGAAAGAAACTTAATTATTTACCAAAGTTTTGATCAAGTTTAAAGAATTTTGTATTTTAATCGAGCTTCTTCAGCAAGATTCCACTCGTTAACGATTAATTTAATAATCGCGTTGAAATAATTCACTTTTATAAGTTAGCAGGTCATTACTCACAGAAGGTAATCTGGAGTCATTTTTGTGTCAAAAATTAGAAGAGATAATTGACGATGAGAGAAGTGGCAGATGGTCGAGGTAAGAATAAGGTCCCCTTCATCTGAGAGAGAAAAAAAAAGAGTAATAATTATTAATCACCGGAATTGCGGTTATTGCTACCGATTCAAAAGGTTTTATCTCAGCCGTCCGTTCTCTACGTGAAATATACTGTTTGAAAATGGTTAAAAACAGTACTGTATTTTTAACCGATTCCTTATCTAACGAGTGAACTTCACCTTTTACTAAATTACTGACTGGAATGTAATGGTTACTGAGCCCAAGGTTGTTTTCACCGATGTGATGGTAGTCGTTACCGATCCCAAGGTTGATAATACCAGATCTGTAGGTTCACTTCACCGATTTAAAGGGTAACCAATACAAAGCATTCGGTATTTTTTATCGATGTGTCGTTACTCTTTACTCTATAGGCATTGTGTTTTTCACTAGTCGCTTCGTGCCTTTTCACCTTCGCCTTGGTGATTTCCACCCTTTCCTTTAGGTGAAAACAACCTCTCTATTTTTCACTATAGCAGCCGGTAAAGTTTGTCTTTCTCGGAGTGAATTCTGCCCTTCCTCGTAGTAAAACCAATTGTTTTTCTCACCTACCAGCCATACGTTTTTCACTGGTCCACTCAGTGGCTCTCTCATCACCAGCTTCCTAATTTTGAAACTTGTAACGAGGGCAATAATTTTTCTAACGCACGCGTTAAAAGTTACAAAATAAGGGAACTGGTGATGTTAAAGCCACGGAGTGAGTGTACCCGTAAAAAACGCATAGTTGGTAATGTTAACAAAAAATTAGTTTAACTAAGGGGTAGCATTGAATTCATTCTGAAAAGGGGCAACATTTTCACTGTTTTGGTAGGGCATTTGCATCAAAACTTTCATTCGGCGATTCAAACTAAAGATGATAAAGTATAAAATTATTTAATTTTCAAATTACAAACCTAAAGACATTTCAAATCGGTTGTTGCATGCCTTGAATAGAAAATCAAGGCTGGTCTTTAGCTACGACAATGAATACAGGTCGTGACAAAATAAAGAAAATTGTTAAATGCTGAACTCGCTCGAAACGAAAATAAAGATTTCGTGAGCACAAACAAGAACCTATATAACCACGAATCCTGAAATCACTGCTCAACAATTAATCACCGCAGCGTTTTCGAAGTATTACAAGACGTATTAGTGCAAGTATGTATAGTGTAGTACAAGTATGTGTAGTGAAGAGACAAGTTTCCTGGATACCTGTCTATCAACAGGATTGTTGGTTGTGTGTGCTTTTTTGACATGTGACGGGGAGATTTGTTTTTTTAGACCTAGGGATGCCTTGAAAATGGAGTGAATTTACCCCGAAACTAGTCGGCACATTTAAATAGAATAAAAGAATGTTTTTACTCAAATAAATAATCAATTACCTATTACAAGATGTCTTGGCGCTAGGACACTTTTACTGTCCATTGTTATTTTAGCTGAGGGAGGACACTTTGAACGGTCACCTGGGTAATCCTCAATCGAGAAGGAGGACACTTCGTACTCTCCGAAAGTAATAGGTAGATATGAAGGGGGACACTTTGTACTACGCAGGAATATAATACATTCGGGGTCAATAATTTCGATCGCAGCTACTTCATGATTATGTTAAAACATGAGACGTCAATATATTTATTTTTTTCCATTTTACATTGTAGGTCAGTGCTTGATGAAATGAGCAATTTTCTGAAGGAATTCTGCCGTAGCCAGCAACCCATCGGCATGCTCTTGTGTTGGCTTGAAGAAAATGTCTTCTTTTGGCTCCATCCTCTCTGTTTGAAATTTACCAGCTGCGACGTCAAGCTGCAAGCACCGGAGAACAGTCCAAAATCTTGGTTTTGAGCAGCCCACAAGTTTGTTGAATGACGAATTCCACCCTTCACAGTAATTGTTCGTGCGAGCTCCTCTGCTCAGCGTCACCTCTCGGACATTCCATATTTCTAGGTTAAATCTGGGGATACCATTTTTTCCGCTCACATAATGTACAATAATATGTACCTTAATGTTCGGAAATACTTGTTTTGCTGCAAGCATGGCTCCTGTCTCAAAATCTGTTATTACTGTTCGAGGGTGCACTGGGCTACATTTTTCAATGGAATGTCACAGGAGTACCATAAGCATTTCCGGTGGTTTTTATTTCACAGGTACCCGCTGGTTAGTACAAACTGTCCTCCTGTGAGTACCACCGTACAAAGTGTCCCATTCCCAGATGTCTTCACTCACACACTAGGTTCTGCCGAGAGCCCCCCGTGTAGAGGCCACTAGCGCTCCCACTACCCACTAACGGTATTCTTGCAAAGTTTTGCTCCGGCTTCGAGGGAGGGACAATCACGGTTAATCCTCTTATCTCTTAGGAGCTAAGAACGTGGGCTACTGAATCGGAATGAATTCCACAAGATCTCATGTCACAAGCAGTGCTACAAGAAAAGAAAAACTCGATTATCTCAGCTAAATGAATCGTATTTCAGCAAATTCAGTTGGGCAGAAATCTATTGAGTGTGCTTTGTCTATTTTTTCTTGTATCATTAATTTATTGGTACCATGCGATGAGTAATATAACACCTGAGAGGAAGCCCCAGTCAGTCAGTGTCACAGATACTGAAAAAGTTAAGTATCTGCCAATGCCTGCGATCCGTTCTATAAGTTCTGTTGCTGGCCCTTTTTGGAGGCGAATCCCTCCAAGTCGTAGTAGTCCCTCTAGTAATCGTCAGATTACTAGAGAGCACGTTTAGGACGTCAGTATGAAGCATATACATTATTTTATCTTAATCTGACGCGCTCGAGTATTTCAAAATGACGATTTTTTTTTCACATTCTGATAAGGGCCACGAGTTTGCGTCACCTCCAAATCGTCAGATTATTGAATGAAAGCTTATTTTAGGTTCATAAATTATGAACCGCCGCTTGGTTCCGCTGGTGGCCTCTACACGGGGGGGGGGGGCCTGTCGGCAGACGCTAGTCACTCACACAGAACGCAAGCACCAACATGAATGTGAAGGCTGAACTCACAACACTCACTACTCACACTGGTCTAAGCTTCCTTCGTATTCGACAGCATTACGCGCACGCGCTTTACCGTGAAATTTATTCATACCTCTCAGCTTTTCTCACCGTTTAACAGGTATTTTGTCGTTCACCGTTTTGAATAAGTTATCGTTACCGACTAATTTTATCACTAATGGTTCTTTCCACTCATCTGAATGGTGAAACACACCAATTTTTCAGTATTCGACACTTTTTTACACTTTACCGAGCAAAAATCGTAATCGGTGAAATTTAGTTGTTCTCAGTAGGAGAAAAAAGACACATATCTTATCTCCTGATGTGACAGGGGCCTGAAACTACCAGCCTATTGATGCGTGTTTTCCATTCAGCATTATTCGTTAAACTTAACACATTTCAAAACTACATGGCATTCAGTATGAGCTACATACTTTTTTGTTTTGTGGTCCAGTACAAGCTTATAAAGAGGAGAAAAATATTATAGATGAAAAACTGTTCTATTTGTTGTGCACTTTTGCTCTAGCTTTGTTTAAAGAACTTATCCTCGTCGTGGAATTGTTTGTCCAAACCCTTAAAACCTCTTTTGGGAGTCACTAAAGCCAACTTTAAGCCGCTATTACCATGTTCTGCTTTTTAATTATCTTTTGAGTTTCCGCAAGAAAAAAGGTAAGAGTGGAAAGGCAGGGGAGGAATGACGTAATCGTTGTTTTCCTCCCTCAGTGGTATACCTCTCCCTGCACCGAGCCAATTCAACTCCGAATGTATTGTCAAGTGGCTTTTAAAGGGCTTGAAAGCTATCTAGTGAGCGAGCAATGACTGTTTGGAAGTGTGTTGAGTAGGTGGTGCGGGGATAATCCATCAAAAATGGATCAGACAGTGAATGGAGAACCTCACTATTCAACATTTTCACCCTACAAGCCCCCTATATACTCACCAGGGAACAGTTTCTCCCATTTACGGACCTGCCACTTCCACTCACGATCCCAGAGTTTTCGAACTCTTTCTTTCCCATTCTATAGAATAGACATCACATTTCTCGCTTCAAACAATAAGAGTAAATTTAATCAATTTCAGTTTTATAGCCTGGAAGGTGCAAAACGTAAGTGAATGACTCTTATTTGCTATGGCTCTCTTATGCTACTATAGCCTTGAAATCTTGAGGGAATCCGCGCCTAATGGAATCCCCAAGTTCTTGGCGTTGTAAAATGAAAAGTAGGGAACCTATATCCTTTTAGCTTCAACGCAAAATTATTTCTTCGTGCATGAACAGCGGGGGAAATCTGCATCAAGCACAGCTTCCACAATTAGAAATATGAAGTACATAGTAAGAATATTAGGCTTTGGTACCTATAATCCTAAACAAAATGTAGGTAAAACAGTATAATTATGATTAATTAATTACTCATTTTAATAGCACAAAATAATAATTATAAAATTGTTTATATATTTTTTTACTTTTCGATAAATTATTGATAATTATCAATAATTTGTATCTATCGAGATAGAGGTCGCTTATAGTCTCACCCACGTACGAAGCCGAGCAGTCCGAGCCAGCCAAACTGTACACAAGATTTGGACGATGCATTATGCTTTTATTTTTGAGAACAGGCCCTCAGGGAACAACTGTGATATTGCTTATAGTCATGATAAGTTTGTCGGATTTTTACAAGAGGGATTAACTGACTGCTTGGTTAAAAAGGGAGGAGATTTTCAGTAGTCTTCGTTTTTCGAGTTACCCAATAGAATTAGTAAATTGTTACTGGTTTTTATGGATAAAATTGATAAAATGCTGCAGAAAAATGTGGTTTATTAGTCGAGGGCTTAGTATCAAAAAAACTTAACTACAAAATTGTCGTTTTTGAGTTAAGCTGCTTTTCTGTTAGCTTACATCGTGTTCTACGGGTTGCCAAAGGATTGTCTGTCCCTGCAGTTTATTTACGGAGATATGTTATGAAACTAAAGTTTATTCAAATCTAACTAAAGCTCGGTGCACACGATGCATTTTTCGAAGCATGTTTACATGCATGGTGAAAAAAACATATGATCCCCGGTAGTGACCGGTTGTTTTTTTAGAACAGGCAGGCCATCATGCTTCAAAAAATGCATCGTGTGCACCGAGCTTAAGTCTATTTTTTGTTTTTTAATGCCAAATAAGTGAAGAAAAGCCAAACACATAAAGTGAAAGTTGTAAAAAGAAGTGGGTAAAGTTGATATATTATGAAAAAAAAGCCAAACACCTCTAGAGGTTCTCAACTATTTTATTAAAGTCACAGCCTACGTTTCGCTACGGTACTAGCATCCTCAGGGCAAAATCCAAAGTATTTAGGCGTCCGAGGCGCGAACTATATTTTTCGCGCGACAGTTATTCAAATGTACCTAAACATAATTAAAGTATGGGAATTTTACAAAATGGTAGTAGTCAATTTTCTACATGTCAGTTTTCTATAACCATGTGCAACTTTTGTTGAAATGATATCACCTCATTCGTGATTATACAAATATCTCATGACATTTTTTTTTGTCAAAAGAAAAAAAACTGGGTAATCTTCGACGACGGTTGCGCCTTAATTTTTACCAAGATTCTATAAAAATGTAAATGTACATGAACTTCCTCGACGGTTTGCACAATTGACGTTTTATCAGCGCGTAGCCATACACTCTTTACATTCACAAATTCGAGACCAAATCAGATTTCATCAACGTGCAACATCGTTATGAAATTCATGTTTACGAAATTATTTTTATGAAATTTGCTTAAGATGTTTGAAACACACAGAGGAAGAAGAAAGTCGTAAGTCGACGACTTGAACAAGAGAAAGGAGGTTTCCCTCACACACTTACTCATCTGCCCTCTCTTTCACTCCCTTTCAGGGAAGAAAAGGAGGATGTCGTCATGTTGTTTGTCCATGGCGAAGTTCCAAAGTGCCGACCAACTGTTAAACTTGAGCACTTAAAACGCCCCGAACATACAAGCACACAGTTCAAACTGGCGAGAGGGTTAATATAAATCGGTTTCCCTCGGTGGGTCTCCACCTACTCATCTAATACATTTTTCCCGCAGAATTAACAACCTATCCTCCCTCTTTCTCTTATTCCTGTACTTAAATGTGGTAAGTGGCTGTCTAGAAGAACAAATTCTCCCACTAGGAAGTTAGATATCTTCCTTTCTTTTTCTCCTCTTTTTTATGCTTTCTCCCCCTTCACTCTTTTTTGGTTCCTTAATTTATGACTCAAGCTAGAAACAACTATACATTTGAAGCTTGTTTTCTCCCTGTCATGCCATGAACTCAAAGCAGAAGCGACTCGAGTCAGTATCGTCCCTCTCTACCATCCAGTTCCAATAAAACCAAGCTAGGCCTTTCTGGGAGGAAAAAAAAATGCAGGGATTGTGTATGCTACTTAATAAATAAAAAAAAGTAAGTATCGTTCTAGATGTATACCGGAGGTTGAGAGCATTCTGTGATTTACGATTGTTTATACAAAGGGAATGGATTATACTCAAGATCGTAAGAGCTCTACGCAGACGAGAGGGTCTCATAATAATCAGCCGTCGTTATGAAACGGCTTTTTAGCGTCGACTAGAAATAAATTCGCGGGTGCATCGTGTTAGGCACTGTAATTAGAAAAAAAAGCGAAAGTCCTACATTCTTACATTCATTGTCAAAAAGCGGCACTCACGACTTCGTCTGCGTGAAACATAAGTTACGATTACGATATGAGTGAGTCGTCGTCGGTGGGCGAGTGGGCGGTGCAGTGAAGCCGTGAGAGCTTCCCCCTCAAGCTTACAACAGCCCCAGCAGGGGGGAGGGGTTCTCTTCCAAAGATCTCTTCTTTCCACTCTTTTTAGTGCATTTCTTCTGAAAAATGCACTATTGGTCTCGTCGTGATGGTGGCAAACATGGGTCATGTCATGTTTTTTTCACGTTTCAGAACCTCTAGAACACGAATTCAGTGGTCTCCGGAATTCATATATATATATTTCTTTATATATATAGATATATATATATTTATATATATCTTTATGGCCGTTTCCTTGTTAGCACGATAACTCTCGTAGAAATTAATTTAGCGGAACGCGCTTTGGCACAAAAATCAGTAGTCATAAGACACCGGTCGGTATTGCATTTGGGCCAAATCGGTCAAGGTGGAGGGGGGGAAAATCGGGCTTGAAGTCGTCAAAAAATCACTAAAAATCACCAGTTGATTCTATAAGCATAATATTCGGTACGTATACTCCATGTTAGACTACCCTTTGATTCCCATTTTAATTTTTTGAAAAAGTCAAGGGGGAGGGGGTGGTGCCCCGGGGTGGAAGTAAGTGTGTGGTCTTGTTAGCACGATAACTCTCGTAAAAAATTAATTTAGCAGAACGCGCTTTATCTAAAAAATCAGTAGTCATAAGATCCCGGTCGGTATTGCATTTGGACCAAATCGGTCAAGGTGGAGGGGGGGAAAATAGTGGTTGAAATGGTAAAAAAATCACTAAAAATCACCAGTTTATTCTAGAAGCATCATATTCGGTACGTATACTCCACGTTAGACTAGCCTTTGATTCCCATTTTAATTTTTTGAAAAAGTCGAGGGGGAGGGGGTGGTGCCCCCGGGGTGGAAGTAAGTGTGTGGTCACGTTAGCACGATAACTTTCGTACAAATTAATTTAGCGGAACGCGCTTTGGCAAAAAAATCAGTAGTCATAAGACCCCGGTCGGTATTGCATTTGGGCCAAATCGGTCATGGTGGTGGTTGTGGAGGGGGGGGGTAAATAGGGGTTGAAATGGTAAAAAAATCACTAAAAATCACCAGTTGATTCTAGAAGCATGATATTCGGTACGTACACTCCATGTTAGACTAGCCTTTGATTCCCATTTTAATTTTTTGAAAAAGTCGAGGGGGAGGGGGTGGTGCCCCTGGGGTGGAAGTAAGTGTGGGGTCTTGTTAGCACGATAACTCTCGTGGAAATTAATTTAGCGGAACACGCTTTATCTAAAAAAAATCAGTAGTCATAAGACACCGGTCGGTATTGCATTTGGGCCAAATCGGTCGAGGTGGGGGGGGGGAATAGGGCTTGAAATGGTAAAAAAATCACTACAAGTCACCAGTTGATTCTAGAAGGATCATATTCAGTACGTATACTCCATGTTAAAGTAGCCTTTGATTCCAATTTTAATTTTTTGAAAAAGTCGAGGGGGAGGGGGTGATGTTCTCGGGTGGAAGTAAGTGTGAGGCCTTGTTAGCACGATAACTCTCGTAGAAATTAATTTAGCGGAACGCGCTATGGCACAAAAATCAGTAGTCATAAGGCCCCGGTCGGTATTGCATTTGGGCCAAATCGGTCAAGGTGGAGGGGGGAAAATAGGGGTTGAAATGGTAAAAAAATCACAACAAATCACCAGTTGATTCCAGAAGCATTATATTCGGTATGATGATTCCATTTTGAAATAGCCTTTGATTCCCATTAGAACACGAATCCGAGGTCGGTTCGATTTGCGCTATATATATATATAATATATATATGGCCCCTCGCTTGTTAGCACGATCACGGTCGCAATTTTTGACTTAGGGCAACCAAATTTGGTCTAAAAATCAATAGCGTGAATATCTCGGACGAGTTCGTGATCCAGATGAATCGGTCCACGGGAACGGTGTGAAAGAGGGGTTTGAATTAGTTGAAAATTCGCTACCGCACGGCTGTTGCTGCAATTGCCCCCAAAATTGACTCGAGTAATGAGAAATGAACGCGCTTTCGTATGAGACCCTTGTGAACCAAATCCGTTGATATGGCAGGGGAGTTCTCGGCGGAGGGGAGCTATTAAATTAACGCTATGCCTTACTGGACCACCCAATTACCAAAAAATTTCATTGACACTGAATTTTGAGCCGTCTCTTTTATTTGATTTGCCTACAGCCTAATAAATCTTGAGTAAAAAATCCTGAGGTGGGCCAAAAAGGGAGGAACAAAAAAAAATTTTAAAAAAATTGTTTCGGATTCGAACCCAGGCACTCCGCATTCCGCAATGGTCAAATAGTGACATACCATTTGACCTAATTTAACTGATCTGAAAATTAACGTAATCTGAAAAAAGTTTTGTTCCGACAGCAGCCTGTCGGGAAAAGTGCATTTCATTCATGCGACAATCGAGTCAAACCTCATAAGTTAGAACGATATCAATCAATTATGAATGAAATTTAGGCCGGGATAAAGATTTTAATTGCAAATAACTCCTCTAACAAGAGTCCACCTTCCCATATCGTATAGGCAACCAAACCGACTCTGTTTCATTTTCATCATTTTGTTCCCCTCAGTTGGTGCCAAAAAAGGGGCCTGCGGTAAAAAGAAACACGATTTTATGATTTTGACTTTCTATACCACGGCCTAAATGTCATTCATAGTTGATTGATATCGTTCTAACTTATGAGGTTTGACTCGATTGTCGCATGAATGAAATGCACTTTTCCCGACAGGCTGCTGTCGGAACAATTTATTACATTAGACCAGTCAATATAGACACAAAAGTCGGGGTAAATCGCAAACATGCATGTAATTGATTTTTTTGTTGCATGTTGTTAGGACCAATGAGAGCAGTTATTACTCAAGTTTGCAACCCTCAAAACCTTGTGCTTAACTCATGGCACTCGAAAAACTAAGAAATTACATCACTTTTTCTGGTTTTCTAAAAAAAAAATACCAGAAGAAAGAGTTTTTCGAGCATATCCACAGTATACATTGTTAAAGCCAACTAAATTTGCTATAATTTAAGCCATGCTCGAGCATTCTGTTAGTTCAGGAAATACAGTCAATCAACAAAATACCAGATCTCGCCAAAAAGCGAGATTTTATTGGTAGGGTAATTTTTCAAGACCCGTAGCACTCAAATACACGGTGATTGGTACTTGGGTGAACAAAATGAGAGGGGTGATTGTACACCAAAAATGCAACAAAAAATTTCTTATGAACAATGGTCAAATTTCCATTCCTAGTTCAGAAAATAAATTTGTTGTTTTTTAGCACATCACGGGTTTTCGCAACAAAAACATCTGTTACGTGGGAAGTAAGCGTCCTAGATTAAATCCAACGACACCACTGAAAATAGCACTCTTTTTTTTTGTGTGAGTAAAGACATTTTGTCTAATGATAGCGAAAGATTCTTTGAGTAAACTGGGAAAATATCAGGATGTTTTTAAAAATGTCAGTTTTTGACAACTGTTCAAAGCGAGACTACATTAGCCACGGTGCTCTCAGCACCTGGCAAGTTCCTCTAAAACTGTATGAAGTAACTCATTTTAATGCTTCATGCTTATTTTACTCCTGTCCTTTGCAATTTCTTTATGAAAATCCATTGTTAAACCAAAAAATTAGGCAATTAGGCCCATTTTGAGTGTCTACAAGAAGATCAAGAGCCATTCCCAAAACTTTTTTTTTTTCAGCCTAATTCACTTTTCCTATGCTAATCTATGAGGACAGACAAATAAAAGTGGAATAAGCTGAAAAAAATTTCTTGAAATAGCTTTCGTATCTTCTTTTAGGCACTCAAAATGGGCCTGATTGCCTCATTTTTTTGTATAACAATGGATTTTTCTCAAAACATTGCGAAGGACAGGAGTAAAATAAGCATGAAGTATTAAACCAAGTTACTTCATACAGTTTTAGAGGAATTTTCCGGGCGCTGGGAGCACCATGGCTAATGTAGTCTAGCTTTGAACAGTTGTAAAAAACTGACATTTTTAAAAATATCCTGATATTTTCCCAGTTTACTCCAAGAATCTGTCGCTAACTTTGGACAAAATTTCCTTACTCACACAGAAAAAAAGTGTGCTCTTTTCATTGGTATCGTTGGATTTAACCTAGGACGCATGCTTCCCAAGTTACAGCTGTTTTTGTTGCGAATACCAGTGATGTGCTGAAAAACGTGAACAAATCTATTATCTCGACTAGGAAAGGAAATTGGACCCTAGGTCATAAGACAATTTTTGTTGCATTTTGGATGTTTAATCACCCCTATTATTTTGCTCAACCAAGTACCAGTCACCCTGTCGTATAGAATATCCACGTGAAAATAAATTTTAGGCAATAGCGTCAGATTCAAATTGAGCTACTGCCTAAGAATTATTCTCGCGTGGATATTCTGTAGGACCATTATGTTTGAGTGCTACGGGTCTTGAAAAATAACCCTATCAATAAAATCTCGCCTTTTGGCGATATTACATAATTCTTGATTGGCTGTATCTCCGAAAATAACAAACGTAGGACTCTCTGATTGGGCTTAAATTGTAGCAAATTTAGTTGGCTTCAATAATGTATACTGTGGTCATGCTCGAAAAACGCTTTCTTCTGGTATTTTTGTTTAACAACCTAACAAATTGATGGAATTTCGTGGTTTTTCGAGTGCCACGAGTTGAGCACAAGGTTTTGAAGGTTGCAAACTTGAGTTTAAACTGATCTCATTGGCCCTAACAATATGCAAAAGAAAAAACAATTACATGCATATTTGCGATGTTTGATGTTTGTATTGTCTGGCCAACATATATGGGTTGTAACGGGAAAATGGGGCATAATTGAAATGGGTGATTCTACATCACAGGTGGGTTAAAAATGATTATTTACGGACTATGGTCCGAATATTAACCATTTCTGAGAAAATGGCAGTTTTCCTGATTGTCAATGCTTCAGGCGTTTTCTTCAAAACTCGGTCGGTATCTCAGCAACGATTGATCCTGAGAAAATTTCAAGGACCCTGTTAGAAAGAGCACGAAATTTCCTTTAAGATGATCGTAAGGGGTAGTTCGTGAAATTTGGCGCCATTAACGCTCGGCTGAATAGCCGCTTCCTTGAATTTCTCTATTCTTACTTGTTATTTAGTGGTTCGGAGGAAGAGTAGAACTTCAGGAAAAACTTCTACAGTTATTAAGCTTTCAAATGACCTGCTTGGTTCGGGGCTTTGTCCTTCCTTCTTGGAGCTACAGTTCAAAATGCATGAAGCCCTTGTCTAAATCGTTGGGAAACGCATGGTTGCGATTGCCGTAGAAAAGGGGAAATTCATTCAAAAAAATGCTCTTAATGTCACTCAGGTTGGTGAGGGATTCTAATTGGTTCAAAATTTGTATTTGCTCGTGTGCCCCCCCTCCCCCAAGGGTCGTATGACTTAGCAGTAGGGAGTCACTTATTTAAGCCCCCGGCCTAAGGCAGTTGGCTTTGAGTTTGACTATCATTGTCTGTTTCCACCAATCTCTACGAATTATCTGCCAAATTGGTGGGAACGATAGTGACAGTTGGCAGCCACCCTTGAATCCTACAGATCAGAACCCCCAGGTTCTGAGCAGTGCGACCTGATGTTTCAAGCACGTGGTATGACCTTTTTTGGAGTTGGTCCAGCAAGGTACTGAACTCAGCAGTCTCAACGGAGAGAACAATTCACCGAAGGTTCGTAAAGAGCTTTCGGAAGCAAATTGGTTCCCTCTCGAGGGCAATCGTAAACATACGTTTTTAAACATTTTAGACGAGTTTTCAAGTTAAATCATGCATAAATCTGTAGCCAGATTTATGCATGATTTAACCACTAACCCTCGTAGTTTAAGCGACTCTACTAACAATTTAAAAGAGTTTTCAAGTATTTCGAACTGTGTTTCAGGAGGAATAAAGACAAAACCCCGAACGAAGCAGCAGGTTATTTGAAAGCTTAATAATTGTAGAAGTTTTTTTCTGAATTCCTACTCTTCCTCCGAGAGCTGTCAGTAAAATGACAGCTGGCTGAATAACAAGTAAGAATAGTGAAATTCAAGGAAGCGGCTATTCAGCCGAGCGTTAAGGGCGTCCAAATTTCACGAACTACCCCCACTTTACGATCATCTTAAAGGAAATTTTGTGCTCTTTCCAACGGTGCTCTTGAAATTTTCCCAGGATGAATAGTTGCTAAGATACCGACCGAGTTTTGAAGAAAACGCCTGATGCATTGACATTCAGAAAAACTGCGATTTTCTCAGAAACGGTTAATATTCGGACCATGGTTCATATTGTCATTTTTGACCCACGTGTGATTTAGAGTCACCCATTTCAATTATGCCCCATTTTCCCGTTACACCCTGTACATGTATAATACGTAACATAATTATTAATCCAGTCAAATTGTAATCCAAAATCTGTTTCACGTGCATGAAATCGGGTACCGCTCGTCAAGTTCAACGTGGACCTCTCCCGCCCGTGATCAGCCCCTCTAGCTATTTTTCCGCGAAACAAGAGGAACGAAAGCTTCAACTCAAGGTAGAAAATCGACGGTCGGATCACGCTCTTCTTGAGGCTGTCTCACTCAGCGTGTTTCGGTGTGAGGCATCCTTCCTCATTACTGGAGAATTCACTCGCAAAATTGTTTTATAATCACTGCACGTAAGGGTGGTGATAGAGTTCACTTCGGCATTAGCGCACCTCGTGAAAGTCTGGGATGTTTTGATTCTTGCATGTAACGGGGGTGCCCATCAGCCGTAGCTGTGTGATCAAGCACCTGTGAATCCAAGCAGACGAGAGCGTAAAAATTCCGAAGTGCCAGAACAGGGGGCCTGTTCTGTAGGATTTCAGAGTTCTTAGGAACATCCTTTTCCACCCGTCCGCCCCAAATTAAATCACATGTTGATGGGGTGGGCGGGTCGAAATGGACAGTGATAGTGACAGCTAAAAGTTATGGAACAAGGGCCCATTCTTGAAATTGTGAGAATTTCACAATATTGCTTTGAAGGCAATGTTGCTTTGAGAGAAGGGAAAGCAATGTCGTCCAGGCTGCAGAGCGTTTCAGTGTTTCAAGAATACCATTTATTAGCAATACTGGAATCGATGCAATAAAATAACCGCGGGGATTCCTTTCATTTGTTATTTTTTTTTTTTTTTTTAATCTCTAAAGCTAGAGCTATTTTTAGAAAATTGCAAATTAGACGACCCTTGTCTTAGAACTTTTAAAGGGATTACTCCCCCCTCACCGCACCAGCCTAGTCACCCTGCAGTGAATTCGAGGGAGTGGGGAGGCTGAAAATAAAGAATTAAACTTTATTGAAGCTAAATACTTACCATTTTTTACTTGTTTTGAGTTCCGAGAAAAAATTGCTCCCAGGGTGGGATTCGAACCCACGACCTCCTAGTTTCGCGCCAGGCGCTCTGCCACTAAGCTAGCCTGAGAGGCTTACGCTAAGAGCGAACCCCACCAGACAGAAACTCCCTCCCGGAACTCAACCGCACGAATCGGGTCAGTGCGTGTTTTACAATTGTTCGGATCCCTTGAAAAGTCCTAAGACAAGGGTCGTCTAATTTGCAATTAATTAATTGCTGGGACACATAAAGAAAAAAGAGCTATGTTTAGATATTCTCTGTTAAAATGAGAGTTTTCGAATACAGCAGCAGAGCTCATTATTGTCCCGCTATCAGCGCCCACATGGGGCAAGAATATCTCGTTGTCTCGCTGTTGAATTAGCCCCTTTCGACGCCTGAAAAAAAACACCTATCGCTCGTGCCACAGTAATTTTTCTCGCGGGGGTGAGACGTCTCCCGCGTCGGCGCCTGATGTGAAAGGTCCCATAGATTTCTATGTATTTGGCAAGTCCCGGGATTCTGGTCGAAGAACACTGATGAACCTAAATACATCCTCTTTTATGCACAACAAGGACAACTTTTAAACTTCGACTTCATTGTCCAACCCATCTGATAAATTCTGGTGAGCGTAATTGTGGCGTGCAGCCCTTCCTTGCCACCCCACGCATCTTACTGTGCGTTTCTCGTGGGCATGTCGCTGATTCAGGTCACTGGCAACTCATTTTTTGGTTGACGCCCTACGACTCGACGAAATATTCGTTTTTCGAGGGATTCTCTTTTGTTTTTACAAACCGCACTCACCGAACAAGAAAGCTCAATGTGAAAAATTAATTCCTTCTTGTAAAAAACAAAATGGAAACTCTCGGGTTTCCCATGACAACAGAGAAGGCAATGTGTGATCGAATCGACAAAAATGGAAACACCGGCTGGGGGTGTTTAAAAAAAAATACAAAAAGGCAATATTACCTGAGAAAAATGGAGCCAAAAGCAATACTGCTAATTTCAAGAATTCTACTAGGCAATGTTGCTTCCTCAAAAAAGCAATAATGCAATCGAAACTAGTGTTGCCGAGGCGTTCAAGAATAAGCCCCCTGTCCCCCAGATCTCCACAACTATAACCTAGTTGTCGAGCAAGCTTCCAGAATGCCTATTCATCACTCTCATTTCACTTTCTTATACTTTCAGCACCAAATGGCGTGTAGTCACATACAAGTTGTGAACCTAAAGCTAACATAAGTGATATCGCCCCAATATCACCGAGTGAGAGCAACATCCACGAGGCAAAATGCTCTAGACAGTCACGAGTAAGGATAATGCTCCCGACACGTTTATGTAAATGTGTGTGTTTTTTGGTAAGATTTTGTTTTCTGTTCAACTATCTTTATGAACTTTCAATTACAGTTTCAGTCTTTATTCAAGTGTTCAGACAAACCTACGGACTCCCGCGACTCTCGATCGTGTTCGTCACCTCCACCATTGCCAATGTCGTCGTCATCGTCGTTTAAAAGCTCTCGGGCACGCTCTTCCGCTGCCGCAGCTTCCTCTGCAGCCGCCGCTTCTGCGGCCGCTTCATCCTCGTCGTCTTTTTTCTTTTTTTTAATCCAATTCTCCCATTCATTACCCAAGTCGAACAGATCCCAAGAAAGAGCACGCATGTCTTCAGACCCGATTGACTCTTCCGACATGTCTTGAACAAAATGCTCGGCCTTTTCCACTCGCCGTCGAAGCTCAAGACTGAGTACCTATAGAAGTACAACATTTATTTCAAAAGAAATAAGGGTAGAAACTAGAAAAATCCTTACTTTGGTTACGTCCTGAACACCATCCTTTGGATCAACCACATAAATCATCATGTGATTCTGATATTCACAGGCCATTTTTTCGACGATTTTCTCAGCTTCCGATTTATGAACCTGGAAAAATATGTTTTCTATATTCAAGATTTTCCCATCCACAGATTCTTATACACACCAAAACCACTATACAGGAACTGTAATCAGAACCAGTCATTTTAGCTCCCAGTACTCCGTCAAACTTAACTGCAATAGCTACTAATTGCTCCTGGGCGTACGAGGTAACTTCGTAGTTGTCGCTGTAAATGATATAAATCCATTATTCCCTTGATCAACAGCCATACTCCCACGAAATTTACATGAGAGAATTGTGCGACTGCAGCAACAAAACACCAAACGATTGTAAGTCCTTCTTTTTAAGAGCTCGGGATCCTTCGAACACACGATTGATTTCAGTTACTACGTGCTTTCCTCGGCGGTACATCCCCAGAGTGATACTTTTCGAGATTTCTGTACACGAGGGAAAGCGTTAGGCCAATCATTCAAACGCTCGCTTGAACTACACTCTTACCGTCGACGTCCTCGCTAGAAACGTCCCTCAGTGAAGTCACCTCCATCACTATAGCTAATTCCCGGCACTCGGTCTCTCTTTGTGCGAATGTATGACCAATTCTGTACCTATCGACGTTTGTATCGGCCAAAATGAAAGTGTATTCCTGAGACGGAAATTTCAAGGTTTCTAATTCTCCAGTTCTTTGAAATCAATTCCAAATTAAATTTCTGGTACGTAGGGTAAAAGCCTACAAAAAATTCACCTGCAGTCAATAAAACTTAAACAGTTTTCTTCGGCAGTTATAAGCGTGATATGATCAACCAGCGAAGAATAAGTTGTTGCTCCCATCTTCTCTGCTTTATAACATCGTTTTGCCTTTTCTAGCCAACTTGTGTGTTGATTTATTAGAAGTGAACGGATTTAATAGAATTATGAATATTATTGAAATTACGTTGGAGTAAACTCTTTGGTGATTAACTCCAAGAACGTATAGAAGGCAACCACAATCGACGAGTAACAACCCAGGCCAGCAATGGGTGGCAATGAACTAACGATGACAGCGTTGAACCCTCGGTTCACTGACCCTAAAGGTTCTCTGTGAGTGAACATTTTCTTGACATAGTGAGGTTAGGTATGCTTTTGCTCACCGTAAAAATTCAATAAAACTCCTTTAATTATATTCGTCCAACTGTCGCCACTACTGTCCATTGGTTGAATACCAGGCAGGGCGATCGCCACGTAATTCTCTTCTCTGCCAGCGTAGTCTTCTTCAATATAAACGTTAATGAAGCCTGTACCGTTCATTCCACCTACAACCAGTGTCCCCATAGGAAGAGCCTTATGGTGAGAGTAGAAAGAGGTGGAATAATGAAAAAAACTTTCCGCCGACTCGTATAACTCACCATTTGAAGCATCAACCCTTGATTGTAGTCAGTGTGATCTCCTAAAATATTCACTTTCCCCGGGGAATAGGCGGCGTTTGTCGGTTGTGGCTCATACTTAAAATGCATGTTGTACATTTCAACGGCATACTCCATCAGGGTAGACAAGCTAGCTGATACTTTCATTCGCATTCGCTCTCTGAAATGAATCGATAAATCTAAGACGACGACGACGACGAACGAGTTATCAAGATGCACCATTTCCGTACAAGTTGAAAATTTTCGTTGAAATATCGTCAGCTCCACCCACCGGGTCAACGTAAAAAAAATCGACGTCGGTCGAATATTTTCTTTTAATTAGAAGCATTAATTCGTTCACAGCGGATTTTGCTAGCTGTGCAAAAATAAAACAATTAAAGAGGACGTCGTAACATCGGGAAAATGTATCATGCCGGTGTTTTGAAAGGACTAATAATGGTCTCACGGGAGAACGCATCTGCTGCTCCCTCAAATTAACGATTATAATTAAGGGTAAATAAGGGGTTATTAGTGGTCCATTTTTTTAAGCCTTCCTTTATTTAAATACAGGGAAAAAGTAACCATTTCTTGCTCTTAGTGGTAGGTAAATGGGTAGTTGTGTGTCAAACATGCAGATGGTATGTAAAACAGCAACGTTTTCTTATTAAAAATGTTATGCAATGCAAGTAGGGAGCGATTACAGGGAGGAATATCGAGCTAAGGAGCTAAATAGCGACGAAAACACGATAAGCGAGTTTATCAGTGTAATACCGTAAGTTTGTGGTCTTTGAAACCCCAGGAGAGCAGTTCTTGGGGTTCTAGTTGGCCTAAACGGAGAGACTTAATAAAACATTTAGGTGGATTAATAGTCGAGTTGAATCGATCAACGGGAGAATGTAGCAGAGGGCTTGGAGTTTCAAAAAAACTCATTATATAATTCTGCGGAGAGAAAGGGTGTAAATTATTATCCGTGTGGTAGGGGATCGAAAATCATCAAGCATACATCCCTGTATAAAAGTGAACGGGATAAAATCTTATTCTAATAGGTCTATGCTACAGGAGAATGCAATGGTCCTACTTGGGATGATATCACCGGTTTCCACTGCTTCAGAATTTAGGTTGTAACTTTGGGAGCACCAAGAAGTACGGCTGGAATACTTGGAAAAAGGCCGGATGAGGAATAGAGGGCAGAAAGTGTTATTTTGGCAACGTAACTCCGTAGTGACCGATATGTAAATCTGGTCTCTGTGGAGTGGGATTCAAAACTCTTTCGTCATCGCAGAATGTGTTCTGACAAGAAGAAAAATAGGGAGTGAAAGGAAGTTTACCATGGCATGGACGCATGGACATAGGATTGTCGGTGAATATGACTTTTAGTCATCTTCGGCGTGAACTGAATCATCACAGCGACAGAATGAAAATGAGACTTACAAAAGGATAGTGACCTAATCGATATCAATTCCATCGATTGGGGGGGGGGGGGGGACTTGACTCCCCGTCACCATGAGCCTTCGAGCCAAAGCTACAAAACAGCTACCCCATGAAATGATTGTTAAGGAAGTGAAATCTTCCAAATTGCGGCTTGAATGGGCCACATCCCTAGATGTGAAGCCCCTTCGGTTCTTTGAATCTTCCAAAAGCCATTGAAGTCCCATTCTTATTTCCAAGTCAAACGGGTTGGAACGGTGAAGTTTTCCTCCCGGACACATGAACTATCATGGCTCTGTAATCCGAACAACATGATTCTTCTCTCTATTTGGGGGTTGACTGAGGGGGGGGGGTTGCTCAAGAAAATAATTTTTGCTGCTGAAAACCTCTGATTTCATGACATAAAAAACCGAATGAATGATCCTTATAATCGAGAATTTCATTCTATTCCCTATGTATGTGTTTTTGACCCCAAAATTTACCATCGGTTGCTTAATTGACCTGAAAACCCTAGAAACTGACAATTTAATCCCAGAATTTGGATTTATGACAGACTACTTCAGTAAATCCGGGGGGTCCTTCAGTAAATCCTCCCTGACTTAAGGTCTATTCACACACATCAGTGCCGTGAACGGGACGTGCCTCGTCCGGCAAAAAAAAAAAATTTATTCTCAATGGAAATTGAAGGGTCACCTCCCTGACACGTGCCGGATATGTATGAACGAGCCTCTCTCCTTACTTGGTTGGTACTTGGGTTTACTTGGTTTCCGCATGTCCGGTCAATTCCACCATGAGCTCCATCCTTGCAGCCCATGTACGGGCTGGAAATGAACACTGTGAGACCCGCAATTAATTGCAATGTCATCCTTTCACATCTATTAAATGCCCCTTCCGCTTTATCACGCACTGAGTTATTCCAAGAATCGCCGCATTCAAATAGTAAGAAATGACCGAAGCCAGTCATGTTTAGATGATCCGATGTCAGGGTAAAAATGCAAACTTCTGAGGCCACTGCGGTCGTCCCTCCATGCACTAAAGAAATTGCCTGGCGTTTGTCTCTAAGGATACCTCTCGAGGGGTAAAATAGGACTTATAAATCGTCAGACACGATCAAGATTTATTTTATCTGTTTACTTCGATTTTCCCTACGGGAATGGAAGTATGGTGTTCGTGAAAAAAATCGAGTCCAAGCTGACTTCGCATTCTTGATGTATAACCTCAGAAAATTTGAAAAAGTGGTATTAACTTCGAAACAATTGGTTCAGGAATTTTGTAGGTAACTATTTTTTCGGATTTCTCATACAATTTCCATGCAAATTGACTACTACGTTGCCGAGAACAAACCCCTTTTTTGTCATCTCGTATTTATGGGTCAGAAGTGTTTATACGTCGGAAGCTCGTACTGTACAATTTTTGGCTTCCCAAAAACCGAATTGTTTTGGCACTTCTTTGTGGATTTAGGGTTATGGAAATTTTTAGACTGCGTGATTGATGATTCAGGGATTATGTGGAGGACCACACGATACTTCCATGTTCCCGTTTTTTGCGTTTATCGATAATCCCTGAAAAAATAAACAATAAGAAAACTTCCACGGCCGTATCAATTTTGTCAGTGCTCCGACCTCTCCGATTTCATGCTGGTTAAAGGGTAACATGGGCGCGCGAGTTTAATTTCACATTTTTCTACTAGCGCGCCCATGTTACCCTTTAATCAGGGTGAAACCGGAGGGGTCGGAGCACTGAAAAGAAACAAAAAGTTTACTTGTTCATTTTTTTTGTATGCAACGGGAACATGGAAGTATCGTGTGGTCCTCCATACAATCCCTGAATCATCAATCACGCAGTCTTCATTCCTCTAACACCAAAATTTCCATAACTCTAAACCCACAATTCTGAGTTGCACATACTCAATAATGAACCCTCAGTCCACATCGACTAATCTTCAATTACCGTCTCTTATCCATCAACGACTATAACCATCAATCGTCGCTCAATTTTTTATTTTTGTAAACGGTAAGATTGCTCGGCCGTGTTCCGCTAGTCTGGCGATGTTACAGGGGAATTTTCTAGCTACCGTAAAACCGTCGTGGTAACAGGTTCAAGCGTGATCAAATGATCCGAATTTTTCATACGGTGAGCTCCCAAACAGAATAATATTATTTCTTAATCGACGTCCTTAGATACTAGTTGCGGCAATCCCCCAACCCCATCGACGTTTTTAATAAGGTCCCAGGTTTTTGAGATTTTTCTTCAGTACAACATGTTATTTTTGGCAGTCCTGGTCCAAGCAATTAGGACCTGTTTGTCTAAATTCACACTTTTCGGGGTCATCCAGTTTCTACGGGTTAAATTCCAAAGGCTGTCGATGATCGAAATACAAATTACCATGAAAGTGTAAAATAAAACTTTCAAGGGTTTGCGAAATACCTGACCTGATAATGACAACGTAACGTTTCCTAGGCTGATTTGATTTATGCCGTTACAGTGATTATGACCTGAGTGATAAACCGAGAGGGGAGGGGTGTAAATGTTGTTTCTGATCTGAATAGAAGCTTTCCAGCCGAGCCTTTCTCTGATGGGCAGGATTCTGGGTTTCTCGGCCCAATAAAATCTATAATAGGATGTGGGGGGGGGGGGGGAATTTTTATTAGGAAATTCGCAAGATTCTCGTTCGACGTCAAAATGACCAATTTTGTGTCAGTCAGTCCATGTCCAAGTGTTGTGTGTGTGTTTGGTTTATGAGAGTGAATTCGCCATTTTTATGGCGATACGCGTGGTAACTGCCATGGTACACATGACAAGCGGACAAGAATATCCTTGGGTTAATTATAGGGTCGGTTTTTTGAAGATAGCTTGCAATTTTTTGTCAACAAAATTCCTTTTTTGAGGTTAACACGCTGCAGACGCTGAATTAGGGGGGGGGGGGTCATGCAAGGGCGTTTCCTACTATATTTCATAAGCGAAAAAACCGCACGTGTGAATCTACCAGCCTGTCACCACACCAGTGAGAAAAGTTTTTTCTTCCACTGACACACTTGGAGAAGCGAACAACGTATCGCATTGTGATAGTTGTGCTTCAAGGAAAACCTAGCTTTATTGAGAAAGCGAAAAATTTAATGAAATGCATTAAATGCGTTTTTCTGTTCCTTTAAAGAAGTTTTATTTAAAAAAAAAAAATACTTCGGGGTAATAAATTAAATGAGTTAAAGCGTTCTTTCAGAAGAAAATGGAAAGCAATATAAAAGCCTCCTCCTCATCCTGCCGCAAGATTACCCAATTACATCCAACATTTAACCGATTCATTCTAGTTTTTAATGGAACTCTAATTTTAATGTTAACTTCCAGTCTTTCCAAGAAAATGGAATAAGTAATCAAAGGCTAATTTTTTCAGAAGCACGTTTCCACAAGTTGAAAGCTCGTGAAAAGCTATTGGATTTTTATGCAGATAAAAATAGTGAAACTAACCATGTTAATCGTACAGCCTCCGAGCCCAGCTCCCATCATACGAGCGCCGATGACGTCTTTCACCTCTAGAGCCAGGTCAACCAATTCATCCAGCTGCTTCGTTGATACTTCAAAGTCGTACCTATGTGTATGTTACAGTCAAAACTCGAAATCCGTTAAAACTAGTTTTGACTAATTAATACTAGTTTTTTCTTCTTCTTCTTCTTCTTCTTCTTCTTTTTCTTTATCTTCTTAAACTTAATCTTCTTCTTCTGTTCTTCCACCTTCATTCAGGAAGAAAAAGAAGAGAAAGAAGAAGACGAAGAAGGAAAAAACAACAACAACAACAACAACAACAACAACAACAACAACAACAATAACTAGTATTAACTAGTCAAAACTAGTTTTAACGGATTTCGGGTTTTAACTGTAGCATATACGCAGTTTACATCGGAAATTCGTAAAGAAAAAAATGATGGGTGGCATAAATAATTCCCAAGACGGATTTGCGACAAAAATAAAATTACAATTTTTGAAGGTACCCTCAAGAGGGATGGCAGGCGAAATGAGAAACCACGAATTTCAACTTAAACCAGAGCTCACTTATATGATGTATAGGGGAATTTCTTACTTGAGTGAGATATGACTTTGATTCATAAGTCTTCCTAGAGTCTTATAGTCCCCGTCAAGAAGCGCCTTCGCGGCTCTTTCCACTCGAAGGATTTCCGCTACGACATGCCTGGCTCTCATATCGACGTCTTGTTCGGCCGTTAGCTCTGCTCTGTAAACTATTATCATCTTTGTTACAGTTCTATACTGTTTATTGAACATTTCGGTCCCCCCTTGCTACAAATTGTGCATGGGTTACATGAATAAGAGGCACCTTTAAGCGAAGCAGGAGTAGCATCCCTCAACGATGCGATTTTCATTATATCCCGAGCCTTTTCACACTGTGCCATTCTTTCTACGAATTCATTTCTCTTTCTATAACGATTGAATCGCGTATAGACCACAAGAAACGCATAATTTTCGTAGTCGAGGCGTAGGTGAGTGATATTGGTCGTCCTGTAAACGTCATAGAAATCCAGCTTTAATAAGTCATTAATTCAGCTCTATACGACATGGCTAATTAAATTATAGCCGCTTCGACAACTTGAAATGTCCCGTGAAATTAATTACACCATACCACTGCGTGGGTTCGTGTTATTAATTATTAAATCTTACTTGCAGTCAATTAACATGGCGTGGTCATCTTTAGCAAAGATTAAACACAGAGCGTCCATTAGAGCCATCGGAGCGCCGCAGAATTCGTGTTCAGCTTTGGCACATCTTAACGCCTTGTCTTTTTTACTGCAATCATTCAGGGAAGTTATAGACATTTCAGTAGTTCAAAAAGCCATCAATCAAGACTTCACTCGTAGGTCCTTTCTTTCGTCAGGGATTCAAAAAAAGTGTAAGTACAGACGACGAGGGACGTGCTGGAGGCGAGGCCGCCACCCCAGGGAATATTTGATACAAAAACTATGTTGCATCCCTCGAGAATAAACCCTGCATCATCGATCGTCAAGTAAAAAATTTGAGATCTACTTTATAAATATTTGTTTAACCTTTGAACTCTTCTATAGCTCCTCTGATGTAATTAGCCCATTCAGGTTCCCCCGGATTCAAAGTTTGATATGTTGGCACCGGGAACTCAGTGTACATAGTTTCACCAGTCACAAGTGAGCACGTGATGATTTTAAGTATGTGTGTATTGTTTGGGGCTCCAAGGGCCACTGTGTACAGTGGAATAGCCTTACCACATTACACGATTTGTTGATTATTACTGACAGTAAGATGACAAAGGATGAGATATTACCATCGGAAGAACGAGTCCTTGATTATAATCAACATGGTCTCCAACGATATTGACTCGCGCTGGAGCGTGAACAGCGATAGACGGCTTGGGTTTTTCAAATTTGTCCTTGTATATTTCTAGCGCTTTCAAAACTAGCTGATCAATTGGATCCAACGCCATTGTCTTTTTCAAATAATTAATTCAGGCATGCATTTATAAACAACTCAATCGTGAAAATTGAAATCACATAACTTTCGTTTTTTTCTTTCAAAATGAAGCATGAGGTCAATGAATTTCATTGCTCAATGCTTGTCCATGCAAAACTCACAGCAATGTGGTAAATGGGGAGTATTTTGTTCAAAACAGTGTAATATAGTGCGTTGCGTCATTCAGATCAGTGTGAATCGTGTCACACCGTAGGGGATTTGGAACATAATTATTCATTGTCCAAAATTTTCCAGTGAAAGACAAATTTTATTCGACCTAGTAGTCCCGTTAACATTAAACCCGTTTAATTACCTATCCCTCCTGCGATCTAAAAACATAGTCATATACCGATATACATATCCACCAATTTTTACTGAATACTGCAAACTCTGTATAGTTAACATCAAATCATAATAAGACGTAATGAGACGATACTGGTAGCTTTGGCTTAGGAGCTAATGCCCCCCCCCCCAAAAAAAAGTAGTGCGTTGCTGGCGCTCACAATAGAATAATTGAAAGAAAGAGAGAGAGAGAGTGTGAGTGAGAGAGAGAGTGAGAGAGAGAGAGATGAGAGAGAGAAAAAGGTGAGTCGAGCCTGGGGGTATAGGCACAATACTTGGAAAATTGAATAGATCCCTCACCACTTCCATTCCACGTATACAACAAGATGATACGAAGTCCGTGGCGGACATCACGTTAGCAAAGCAAGGATTCTTAAAACGGAAAAAAATTATATTAAAAGAACTAATAAAAATGTTTTTCTTTAAAATGACTATACAGGCATGGGAGAGTAAAAAATGAAAATTTTTATTCAAGATGAAAAGAAACTAAAATAACTTGAAACGCGGAAGAAGTAGAATGCTGCTGATGACGGAAACAGGAAATCAAAAATGAATACAAACAAAAGCTATGCAGGAAACAAAAGATTTTGCTTTTAATGAAGTGGGCGAAAATTGAAGGTTGGGTAATATTTTCTCAACGGAAAGTAGTTGGATCTAAACTCTAGCGATAGGGCGTTGGAAGGCGTGATGAAGTGAAAAGGGGTGGAAGCAAGTTCATTAAATGAGACCAAAGAAACTGCTATTGAAGGATGGCAGTAATTTACAGAAAGGCCATTCAAAGAGCACCCTTTTTTCTGTGTGAGTAAAGACATTTTGTCCAATGATAGTGAAAGATTCTTTGAGTAAACTGGGAAAATATCAGGATATTTTAAAAAATGTCAGTTTTTGACAACTGTTCAAAGCTAGACTACATTGGCCATGGTGCTCCCAGCGCCAGGCAAATTCCTCTAAAACTGAGTGAAGTAACTTAGTTTAACACTTCATGCTTATTTTACTCCTGTCCTTCGCAATGTTTCGAGAAAAATCCATTGTTATACCAAAAAATGAGGCAATTAAGCCCATTTTGAGTGCCTACAAGAAGATCAAGAGCCATTCCTAAAACTTTTTTTTTTCAGCTTAATTCACTTTTACTACGCTAATCTATGAGGAAAGACAAATAAAAGTGGAATAAGCTGAAAAAAACATTCTTGGAATAGCTTTCGTATCTTCTTTTAGGCACTTCAAATGGCCTTAATTGCCTCATTTTTTGGTATAACAATGGATTTTTATCAAAACATTGCGAAGGGCAGGAGTAAAATAAGCATGAAGTATTAAACTAAGTTACTTCACTCAGTTTTAGAGGACTTTGCCCGGCGCTGGGAGCACCATGGCCAATGTAGTCTAGCTTTGAACAGTTGTCAAAAACTGACATTTTTTAAAATATCCTGATATTTTCCCAGTTTACTCAAAGAATCTTTCACTATCATTGGACAAAATGTCTTTACTCACACAGAAAAAAGGGTGCTCTTTTCAGTGGTGTCGTTGGATTTAACCTAGGACGCTTACTTCCCATGTTACACCTGTTTTTGTTGCGAAAACCCGTGATGTGCTAAAAACAACACATTGATTATCTCGGCTAGGAAACGAAATCTGACCTTAGGACATAGGACACTTTTTGTTGCATTTTGGACGTACAACCTCCCCTCTCATTTTTTTTAACCAAGTACGAATCACCGGTATTTGAGTGCTACGGGTCTTGAAAAGTTACCCTACCAATAAAATCTCGCTTTTTGGCGAGATTAAGTATTTTGTTGACTGGTTGTATTTCCTGAACTAACAGACCCAAGATGCTCGGGCTGGGCTTTAATTGTAGCATATTTAGTAGGCTTTAACAATGTATACTGTGGTCATACTCGAAAAGCGCTTTCTTCTGGTAGTTTTGTTAAAAAAAAGATAAAAAAGTGATGAAATTTCTTGGTTTTTCGAGTGCGCACGAGTTGAGCACAAGGTTTTGAGGGTTGCAAACTTGAGCAATAACTGCTCTCATTGGTCCTAACAACACGCGAATAAAAAATTAATTACATGCATGTTTGCGATTTACCTAGTTTTTTTTGTCTATATTGACTGGTCTATATTGACAGAAAAAACAAACAAAAAACCAATAAAAATTACGAGAGTCAACGTCGTCAGAAGGTGGTTTTAAAGCGCGTACTTACCCACTTGAAGTATTTTTCTGCCACAAAGTCGGAGAGCCATGATTTGATGCGCCGCGCCACCCGAAAGGTTTGAGATCAAGGCAGAGCTCCCTCTCTCTAGGGAAAAGTAGGCTCTGAAGACGCCTTCAACCTCGGGGCTTATAACCAGACGTTCTCTCGCAAAACATGCAGCGACTGAGATTTAAGATTTGAAATTAACCAAGAAATAAATAATTCGTCACCTCCTTAATTACTTATACATACCAACTTTTATTTTTTCTTTGCTTCCCATGCCTCCCATTTGTCCTCGCTTTATATCACCTTCACTAAACGCCATCATATTTATAGTTTTGCCAACAAAATTATCGTCTTGACTGTTCCACAACCACAGGGCTGTTTGATTTTGAATAAAATTAGATAGCCTATAAAATCATAAGAAATCCTCTGTGAAAAAGGGTTAATGACGGAACCTATACATAAAGTATTGCATACATATTATACCTGTATCTGAAACGCTGAATCTTTGCAATGAAGGGGCGCGCTTGTAATTGTGAAATTACCCTTAAATTCCACGGTTGGCTGATGAGTCTCCTATGTCGCACTTTGTATCGAATTGAACTGAATCCACATAACAAAACACGAACTGGCAACTGTGGTATAGAACTTGGAGACATAATATCTTACTCAGCGGAGCTTCGTCAACGAAATGACCGTCAGATCCCTGATGCACCGTCACTTCAAACGGTTGCGCCGTCTTCTAAATTGTGTCCACCGTCTTTTAAATTATTCCCACCGTTCACGTCTCTACTTTTCCTGCATGAACCCGTCGTCGCACCTCCGGCCTACAAACTCTTAGTCAACATTATTCCCACCGTCCTTTAAATTATATCCACCGCATTTTATTGAGTTCACCGTCTTAGATTGTACCCACCGGCTTTTGAATCATTAAAACCCACTAAATAAACTCAACCGTCTTTATACGAGTATTTCACTCGCTTCTACAGCACGCAGTGTCTCACTGTTGCGCAAAAAATGCAAGAATATTCCAGGCGATGGTACTGCCTCTCAAATCTTTTTGCCCAATCAGTATTCTAATATTTGTCATGAAGGGTATTGAAAATCCTCCTTTATGTCTACTTACGATTTTTTGGCCCAGATTAATTCTTCTGGCTCTATGAAAAACAATGAAGTATTATGCTTTCCATGCACGGCTAGATCAAATGTGCCCCGGTTACATTTATAAGGTCTAGGGCATAATTATAGTTTAAGAAACGGTCCTTGACTCATACAATAAGAACGGTGGAGTTATAATTCCGACGGTCATTGCGAACATAAATTCGCAGAGCTTAGTACGGGCCGGCTAGTTTCATTTTAGGCATCGGCTAAATTTTATTTTGACGGTGACATGCATCACAGTGGTTGAACTTTGACCGGCACCGTATATTTTCTCACCGTTCTTTTTTAAAAAGTGACAGGAAATACACCATTTTTGACCGTGTAATTAATCCGACCGTCCCTTTAATATTTTGTTTTTTCTCAGTGTAGCCTCAGCTCTTCCATCGAATGTTCGATTCAGTAACCGTCAAAAGTTCACAAAATTCCGGCTCTGCATGGAATAAACTGGCCGTATTTCTCACACCGGATACTATTCAGGGTTGTCGGGAGTAATACCGCGAATTCGGTTGCTGTGACGGGATAATGTTAATTTATTATTCGGCTTCCTTGGATCCCGCCAGCGGCATTTTATCCCTACCGTTCGGAATAAGGCCACACTGGTAACAACCCCCCCCCCCCATATTGACTGATTGGTTGTCAAAATTTGACAACCGACGAGAAAATTGTAAATGAACTCCTAGGATATATTGATTTCACCATCTTGGAACTGACGCGTTGATTACCTTTGCCGCTTAGCTCAGTTACTCCGCGTTCTTGTTCCTTATACATTGCCACAAGTCAATTTGAATCTCTTTTTGGGTGACATTGTAGAGTGGGCAACAAGTAACACAAAAACAAAGATGTGTCTCCCACCACTCTCCTGGATTATGATGCGACAACGGATTATAAATCAACACACGTGTCGGTAGAGTTGTTGCTGATGTAATATTTTTTAACGACGTTTAACAGAGTAACAAATAGAGGTGCGAATTGAGACCCTATTGTTGGGTATGCAGGTACAGTTAAATATAATGAGTTAAATTCAACGAAACTAACATCACTTACAGTTGTGTCAGCGCTTATTGATTTTATTGTATTTGAGCTAATTAATCTCAGGTGGAAAAGCGAGGCGAAACGCATTGGTGGTGACGACAGAGAGAACAATAAGAAGGAAGGGCCTGTGCAGGGCAACGGTCAATTTCCCACTCGCACCACTGGGGTTTTAGAGGATTTTAGGTGTTTATAAAAGCCTTTGAAGGCGACCTATAAATAACCTGTAAATACTGTTTTAATTCGGATTAATTGGCGTAAACAGCTTCTTCCTGAACATTTGGTGCGAATGTGATGGTAAGTGTACCTAATTATCGTTTTTGAAAATGACAAAAATTAACGGCTGTAGAAAAAATAACGTACGATACTCGGTAGTAATGGGCATTTCAGGTCTCGTGCCGGCAACTTCCACCCTCACCCAAAATAGCTCTCATTACGACCTTGTATCGAAATGTACTATTTCAATTGCCATGAATGTACAAACGAACGTTATTATTTTAAAACGGCGTTATCCTATCACAATTAACATGGTTGTCACGTGCATGCCATCCATAGTGTTATTTAAAACCCTTTGTACTTCATCCCAATACTTCAGATTGGAGGCCGATGGCAAAAGTGGTGGAAGAACCGTGAGCAATGGGCTCATTGCACACGCTTTGATTTCATATCGCTCACTCAGGAGCAATAGCCCTCGATGCATTTTCCATGAAAGGTAGCAAAGTAGGTTATTTCGATCTAGACGCCGCGTAGCTGTCACACTCACATAATGATGTGCTCCGCGGTTTCCTCAGCCTCCCCACATCTACCGCAATCGGGCTCCCCTACTGCCTCCATGATGGACAGGTATGATGGAGGCGCCTGTTGAGGGCGTAGGGTCCCGTATACATCCTTACTATCCGCCTAATCTTTACCCGTGTCAGTCCCAGCAACCGAAGCCGAAGCTTCCTGGTCTTCCTCATCGATTCCCAGTTTTGCTTGCCGGCACCCGGGTTCAGTCCGCCATCTCCTCAAAGCTTGGTCACTGGCCCAGGCCCTTATCTCCCTGAAGACCACCCTTCGGGCAATGCCCAACGATGGTTCAGGCCATATTACCAGCTGATCCGCGCCACGCTTGGCCAGCTCATCCGCTTTTTCATTTCGCTGCGATCCTCTACGACCCGGGATCGATCCCAACGTTAAAGAGTTCCCTTCGCCTTGGAGATCCTGTATCCTTACTCTGCAACTCGATACGTAAAATACACCGGCAAATCTACAAACAATTCACGGTTAATAACCCCCCCCCTTCACTTTCAAAATTGCCTTCCTATATCCTAACCTTTTGACTTTCTCACTGCCTGAAGGCCAATAGCAATGAAATTTTCCCTCCTTCATAAATAACCAAATATCCGTACATAAACAACATATAATTTATACTTATTGTTCACATAAAATATGCACATTGAAAACGTGACTAAAAACAAAAAAAAAAAAAAAAAAAAACAAAAAAAAAACTGCGAACAATGGTGAAAATGGCTATAGTTGGTGAAATTAAGGCAAGTAAAATATTTAATGTCTTATCTTCTAGTTTAAAAAAATTATGTCCTGTACTGAAATACATCAACTACATAAAAAAAGTAGCAGGTAATACAGGTAAAAAAAATAGGAACAACAAATTAATGGCTAGACTAGATAATAGCTAGTAGTGAATAAAATCATAATATGTAAATACAAACGATCATTTCATTCTAAAAATAAATTAATTGTTGGCCTCCTCATTATAAGGAGGGGGGTCCCCATCCTCATTTGTGGTGGTTTTATTCTTACATCGAGTTGGAGCAGCCTTTAACCAATCTTTGATGGCGTCTTCGGCCGTCTTTAGTTTCTCGTCCTTTTTTAATTGACGGAAAGCCGCTGAAAATGATCAATTCGGAGTAAAAACCACCAGATTTGCGGATAATTTTTTAATGGAGTATAAAGGCCTTGCCATTGCCTCACTGAACGCGAACTGCCGCGTGGACCTGCGCCCCTATTCTGTAACTCATGACGCGTGCGTTAGCAAAATTTCTCAGCTGATTACTTTGAATTATTCACCTTGTTTATTTCGCTAACGCACGCGTTAAGAATTACAGAATAGGGGGGCTGGATTGCTCATCACTGCTGATAAAGAATAGCCATCAAATAAGCTTAAAGTTCTTAAAGCTTAGAGCTTAAAGTAGATGAGAGGGGTGGAGTTTCAAATTAAATACGGGAAGAGAGTTGTGTTGCCATAACTACACAAGGAGAGGGACAGGGTAATTGTTTATCAGGGGACGACCTGCCCCCTCCACGCCCCTCCAGTTCGCTGTGAGCAATCCAGGTTTATATATCGTTGGTTGAGATTTATAGCGTTTTCCATTCACTGCATTACACTCGTGTGGTGTAAGTTTTTCCACCAGTCCTCTCAGAATTGAAACATATGTTTATGGAGAGGACGTGGCATTACACTTGTGTAGTTTGTCAAATGGAAATCGCTATTAGAGAATAGGGGGGCAGGTCCGCGTAAAATAAAAATGAAAACGTGGGTGAGGCATACCCCGTTGCTATGGTTTTTTGTTGAGCGGGCCAGTCCGCGCGGCAGTTCGCGTGCTGTGTGGCAAGGCCTTAAGTTGAGATCGGGTAACCAAACGCCCCCCCCCCCCCCGATAACGGCCGGGTGAAGAATCACCCTGTCTAAAAAATCGCATAGCCACCCACCGGAACACCCAGGAGGGGGAGAAAAACCGCCGCGCGCCGACTCCGGGAAGGACCGCCCATGCCCTACCACCGGAATACCAGTGGGTGGTGCCTCCCAGCGGGCTATGTAAGCAGCGCGGCGACCCAAGAATTTCATTCGGACGGCCGCAGCCAGAGAAGGAAGATTACTGGACCAGCCAAGACACCCAGGACCAACCCGGACGAGGACCACCCCAGAGGATCTACGGACAGCGCCAAGGGCGCTAACTGCCAACCAGAAGGACTCCCAGCAAAACCCGTCACCCCCTCGGTTGCTTCTCCCCCTTGTGGGTTGACGACCACCGAGGACCGGCCGAGAAAGAGGGAAACGAAACGGACGCTAACTGGACCAGGAGTGGATCTCCAAAAAGGGACAGCGACAGCCGGACCCAGGACCACCCCAGAGGACCTACGGACAGCGCGAGGGGCGCTAACCTCCACCCGGAAGGACTCCCAGCCAGACCCGACGTACCCCCGGTTGCTTCTCCCCCTTGTGGGTTGACGAACACCGAGGAGTCCCCAGCCAACCTCTTTCTACCCCCGGTTGCTTCTCCCCCCAGCGGGTTGACGAACACCGGTCCTCCTCCCTGTGTTGGCGGGTTCTTCTCCCAGTCATTGGTCGACGAAGGCCCCACCTTCCCGCCCTCTACCTCCCCGGGTGAATCCTTACCAGAGGGCCTAGAGGGCTTAGCGACCATCAACCCCGGAGATATGCGGAACGCGCAAGGGCGCTAATCGAACGTCGAAGACCCACCGCCAGCGCCGAGGGACGCTCCCCGACGGCCCGGAGTATCTGCGGCAAGCGCAGGGACGCTAATCGACCATCGACCCCCGAGATCTGCGGCAAGCGCAGAGGCGCTAATCGAACTTCGGCCGGGAAGAGCTACACCCAGCGTCAAGGGACGCTACCAGGACATCTCCCGCGGGCCCTAGACACCGACCAAGGCACACCTACCCCTGGAGGAGCTCGCGTCCAGAAGTACGACCGACCTCCCCAGAGCGAACGCCCACTTCTAAGAAAGAATATTAATTTTCCGCACTGTAAATATTGTAAATACCACGAAGTATATCGGGGCCTGTTACCCAAAAGACAACAACAGGTGGCGACCGTGAACTATTCCTCAAGACCCTCAATCTTCGGACAGCCTAATTAAGCTACACGGCGTCAAAGTATTACCGAGAATAACCGAACACATTTTCGGCCTTGAAGCCCAGCTTTGGAGGTTTTCCCGCCCAGTTAAGCTTGGAGGCGAGTGAATCCCTCAGAATAAACCTCACCATTCTCGCGACAGTGTTTTTAGGAGAATGTCCTCCTAACGATGAGAGAGTTCGGACCTGGAACAAAGTAAGGCTGTAATAAGGGGCCTGAAGCCCTTATAAGTTCATCAAGTGATATACCAACTTGGAAAATACATTAAACAGGAGGAATGTGACAAACTTACCCAGGTGATAGTGCGTACCTGGACACACAAAAAACGTCATATAGACGCATAGCCGAAAATGCTTTGGTTACGAGATATGAGCAATTTCCTGTTTTTTTCTAGTTGCATTACTTTTTACGGTAATTGTCGTGTTCACTGCTCACCGCACGTGGTTAAACAAAAAATGATGGTGGATTCGGAAAGAGGACAAAATCCTGTTCCTGAAACCACCGTGAAAATAAAAAAATGTCGCTTGCGCGTGGCTATTGCAGACTTGTGAAAAGTCAAATCAGTATCAATCAGCTGCTAGTTCACGCATCGGCGGGTAAAGTTGTGGAAAACTACCCCGTTCTGTGTACTTTCGAACGGTATCCTGATAGTTGAAGTTTGCAACCCTCCAACTTTAGCAATCAAGTTCCAGTGCAAAAAAATGTAACTTGCTTTGATAAAACTAGCCGAATAGATCAGGGTAAATGTCCTTTCCTTAGGCTATTATGTTCCTCCGAGCATGCTACCCTCAATGCTTGAAGTAAAAGTAAGAATTCAATTCACTACGCGAGGATCACCATGATAGACGCCGTGGATGAACTGCTACGTTAGGACTTGACCGGGGACTTGGCCGTTCTATCTCATCAGAATCAGCTCAGCTCAGCATATTGTGGGCGAGGAGGTCCAATTAACTGGTCTGCGAGGCCTCCTGACCTAACGTTCCTCGATTACTGTCTCAAACAATGGATGAAAACAATTGTATACGAACCCAAGCCCAGCAAACGCGAGGAGCTGATCAACAAGGTTGTGTCTTGTGCTGAATCGATCAGACAACGACATGCCAAAATTCAGCAACAAAGCAGAGCTTACAGAAAAGAGCGTCCGAGTGTCCACGAGGGGGGGGGGCATTTTTGAACACTTAATTAAATGATGTTATGTTGTTATTTCAACTTAATGTCTAGACTAGAAGTCTAGAAAGAGATTGAAAATCATGTTTTAATGTTCATAACTCAAATTCAGCATTTTCCATGGGATACGAATTGCATTGCGATACACATGGTAGGTCTGCCTGGCTTAGGCAACAACAAACGTTTTCTTTCTATATCGTTTAAAGTACACAATGAAGTACAGTCTGCACCATATATCTGCAACATATGTTTCAATTCAGAGAGGACGGGTGGGAAAACTTTCACCACACAAGTGTATTGCATTGAATGGAAGCCGCTATTTTTTTGAATTAAAACAGGATTACACAAAATAGAAATTGAATAATGCAGAATTAGAAATGACAGTATAATTCATCGTGCAGTAATCTTTCAGAACTATAGGACTTGTGCATAACAAAAAAGTTCTGAATTCCGTGGCCTTGAACCTCTTGAGATAGACTAAATTTCTTTATCTTCTGTTGAATTCTTTCGGGAAAAGTTTCTCAAAGGCTTCTAACCTGGAGGACATTTCCAACACAGCTCTACTGGGTAGCTGTAGTGGAAGCACATTAAGCACCCAAGACCTCAGCAGTTTGTGCATGATCCCCAGATACACCAGATGCATCGGATCCAGCGGAAACTGTGTAACCATGCCCAAGTTTAGTTCCAAAAGGGGAGAAATTCCTGAATGGTGTTCTTTTTGCCTTTCAAAACTGCAGTCCGTCCGACGAACGGCGTAAATGTCATCGGAAATCGTCCGGCTTTTGTAATGCGATCCTTGAACTTCGCTTCTCTCACAACCGAAATGGGCCGTGTGTCCCTTGCAGCGTTTAAGGAAACTTTGGGCCGGAGAGTCACATATAAACGAATTGATACTCACTTTGATGATAGATCCCTCGATGTCACAGCCATCTGTGCCTAATGATTGAACTTCTTTAATGAAGCCTTGAAGAAATTCGTCGGTATTCCCTGGCTTTCCTTTCCCACAGACAGGGCCGAAACTAGGGATTTTCTGGGAAGGGGCGGGCAAGCTCTATTTTGCCGCCTTTAACCCCCCCCACCCTCCTCACCAAAGAGTTCCCAAATCCTGTAATAGTCGCCTTCAATCACTTTCGAATCAGTAGTTGAGTTAATACAAGTTAGGCGCAGCCCCTCCTTGGTCTTGGATCTTGGATCTTGGTTGGATCTTGGTCTCTACATAGTTTTCTTTTGACGCGTTCGTTTTAGGCAGGAATGTAATTTTATAGGGGAGACAAAAAGTCAAGAAAGTTTTGCATTATTTATCGAAGTTTATTTTGCGAGCTTTTTTGATGCAAGTGCTTTCATAATATCGTCGTACTTGATACGTGAGGCTCTTTGGTTTTCTATTGATATAATAATAATAATAAATATTTATTGCGTCCACCATAAAGAGGCATAACAACGTCAAAACAAAAATAAATAGATAAAATACAACAAGAAGAATTAATTGTAAAACTCTTCTACGGAGTTCAAGGGATTTGCCAGCAAACGCTCCTTCACACGACGCTTAAACGTAGTTTGAGGCAATGCTCTGATATATTCGGGCAAATTATTGAAAAGTTTTGTCGAAAGATTTAAATAACTATTCATCGTCTTCGACAATCTGAAGGTTCCGGAAACCAAACATCCTTTCCCGCGGGTATTATGAGAGTGAACATCGGCAAACGATAAGCCACGGCTCTCGTAAGCGAGGCAGAGGCATTGATAAAAGAAGACTCCAGACATGATCATAACTCTAGAGCTCTTAAAAGCATCTCTGCAGGAGTCACGAGGCCCGATTCCACACAGTAAACGTATGGCCCGCTTTTGTAGGACGAATACCTTACTCGAGTTTACTGAGTTGCCCGACTATTTTGTACCGTACGTTAGATGGCAATGAAAAAAAGAAAAGTACGCAAGGCACAGCACTTCGTAATCGACATTGGATTGCAGGCGACTCAAAATAAACAATCCCTTCGCCAGCCGTTTCATGAGAAGATCAACGTGAGCTTTCCAATCCAGAGATCCGTCCACGATAACACCGAGCGTTCGCACAGATTCACGAACAGGCTTCGCCTCACGTTACAAAGAGAAATTAAGGAACTGCGTCTTCTGCTTATTCAAACGGAGCTTGTTGGTATCAACCCATTGCATCACAGCTGACTCACTGTCCTCCTTTAACGAAGCATCAGGCACCACAACAGAAATATCGTCGGCATAAATAACAGGTTTGACACCACAGTCCAATTTGAGGTGAAAGGGCAAGTCGTTTATGAATATGAGAAAAAGTAAAGGCCCCAAAATTGAGCCCTGCGGCACACCAGACCAGACCTCGCGGGAGCCGGGAAGACGGCCACCAAGCCTGACACTCTGAAGACGACCTTCAAGATAACTTCGAAGTACTGGCACTGAAGACAAGGAAATACCGTAATGTCCAAGCTTAGAGACCAAACGACTATGGGACACCATGTCAAAAGCTTTTGACATGTCGAAGAAAGAAGCACAAGGACTCTTCTTGTCCTCCAGAAGTGTCAAAGCCTCAGAAACCATCTTAACGACGCCATCCACCGATCCACGCCGAGCGAAATCCATATTGAAATTCGGAGAGCAAGTCAGACGTCTCAAGGTGCCTCACCAGTTGGTCGTTCAAAATTAGCTCCAAAGCCTTCGAAACGACAGGTACCAAGGCTACCGGACGGTAATTACTGATACGGTAAATACTAATACGGACGGTAAATACTAATATCCGTCAATTTATGCTGCCCCATCGTGCTTCGAAGGTAGTTTTTAACCAATTTCATTTTGCTAAAACTTATTTCGCCGGTTACAGCGAGGATCAGGAATATTCTTAGAGCAGTAGTGATGTTTGGATAGCATTCTTCAAAGTTTATTTCGTAGATCAAGCGTAGCGTCTCAGCTGGTCCGGCTGCTTCAAAAGTTTTATCAATCGACAATGCATGGTGCTTGAAACTTCCGACTTCCAACGAAAATTCATCCTTGTTTATGTCCTTTGAGTAGACATCCGACAAGTTTTCTGCTTTGGCCTTTAATTCTTCTACACTCAATTTGTGAAAATGAGTGCCACACAAGAAATCGAACTGACTGCTGATAAGATTAAGGGCTTCAAATCTTGTTGTTAATTCACGGATGACCCTGTCAATGATTTCAAGGAGGGATATCTTGAATGTCTCCTCTTCTTTGCTTCTTTAAAGCCTCGTCAGCACAGAGTTCGCTGTTCATTTTTTTTCTCTTTTTTTCGTCCTTTTTTCGGTGAAGTTCGACAGGACGCTGTTAGATTCCGCCATCTCTTTGGCTTTCGTCATCGCATTTGAAATGCATGATTCCCTCGAATCTTTAAGGAACTGTGTAAGACCTCCCTCACTCCGAGCTGCCTCGTCGATTGTCAGATTATCTCCCTAGAGGTACCGATTGACGAAGTCTATCTTACTGAGCAGATGGTAACAAAAGCAAGAATAAACAATGAAATCAAATTTTCTCAAATTTGTAAGAATTGAACGTGCAGTACTTTTAGTTTCCGAGGAAGAAAGTCGATGGTCGCGCATTTCCTCTAAGGCCTTAATGACACCACCGAAACATTTGTGGAGTGGCACAATAGCTTCCACCCTAGCAGACCACCGAGTTTTGCTCATGGGTTTCAATGACGTTTGCACGTGTTTTTGAAACACTTCCCATCTAGATGTTGATGCCATGAAGAAAACATAAACACTGTTCAATACTCCAAAAAAGACTGTGCTTCGGGTGATGACTCGGCGACATGAGCTCCCACAAAACTCAAAGAATGAGCAGTACATGGAACAAAAAGTGCCAGTTCATTTTCCTCTAGTATTCTAGACTGAACGCCTTTGTATTTTCCAGCCATATTATCCCCGTTGTCGTACGACTGTCCTCGACAGTTACTTATGTTCAAACCGCCTTTTTCCTCTTTTGTACAATGTCATGACTGAGGCCTTCACCTGTTTTGTCACCAACGATGAAAAAATCGACAAAACTTTCAATTATTCCTGCGGTGCCAGGATGCCTGTTCTATAACTTTAAACTGTCACTGTCACTGTATCTTTCCACCCGTCCTCCCCATCAACATGTGATTTGATATGAGGCGGACGGATGGAAAAGGGTGTTCCTAGGAACTCTGAAATCTTACAGAACAGGCCTCCAGGTTTAACAAAACGAATTATTTGGGTCAATGTGACTAATATCCGGAGTACAGTCAAATATCAAAGAAAAGTATTTGGCTTGCAAAATTGCATCTATGATACTTGTCCATTGCGTTGGTTTTGAAGGTTACCCTTTAACCAACATGAAATCGGAGGGGTCGGAGCACTGAAAAAATTGATACAGCCATGGAAGTTTTCTTGCTGATTTATTTTTTTATTTATTTTTTCAAAACATTATTGATGAGCGCCAAAAACGGGAACATGGAAGTATCGTGTGGTCCTCCACACAATCCCTGAATCATCAATCACGAGTCTTCATTCCTCAATCACCAAAGTTTCCATAACTCTAAATCCAAAATTCCACGTCGCACATAATCAATAATCAACCCTCAGCCCACATCGACTAATATTCAACTACCGACCCTTATCCATCAACGGCTATAACCATCAATCGTCACTCAATTTTCAATCCTCCTTCAATCATTTGTCATCGTTCTTTCATACGAAAAATCACCAAAAAAATTTTACAAAATAATCCAAAGTAAAGCACAATGAGTATACTTGGATCGAAAAAAGACGATTTTAGGTCCTTCGACCATTTTATAACAACAATTTCGATAGGCTGTAGCCCGTTCTATATTCGTCGTGGAAAACTACTTTAAATACAAAAGTTGTAGGAAATTTAATGCTCAACAAGTTTTGTGAGTGAAGATTTTCCTTGAAAGTAACTCATTTTCGAAATATTTAGAAGAAACTAAAAGAAGTGCCAAAATATGTCGGTTTTTGGGCTGCCAAAAATTTATCTCTGAAGAGGAAGCATTTTCAGAGTTATGTTGTTCTCGAACACTTCTAACCTATAAATACAAGATGACAAAAAATCCCGCAGTCTTCATTCCTCAAATCGTTACTGAAAAGGCAAAGTATCGTAAGCTCCACTTGGCCAACTTTACAGGAGATGCATTTTTCGTTTAGGACAACTTAATGTCGTCTGATTCTCTTGAAAATTTGTGTACGTGACCCTAGTGATTCATTTTAATTATTTTCATAATTTCAAAACTTTCTACCGTGAGCAAGACACTTTTTAAACATGTTTTGTCGCTTACGATCGAACATGGGAAAACAATTTATATTATTTTGTGGATACGATTTAGGCGGATACGTTTACTGAATCAGCTCACTGTCGCTTACGTTTTCCCGTGGAGGGTTAAATTCATTTAAAAATTTAAACAAAATAGTCGTTTTTTTGTTATGTGGACTATGGCAAGTCATAAAAACAAAACATAATTGAACGCATTACACGCCCTATTTTAAGAATGACAACAGTAAATTCACAAATTTTGGCGTGCATCGAAAGCTATCAATGATAGCGACCTGGTGTTGGTTGCATTTTTGTTGTATAAATACGTGGACAGAATGAGTTTCATTGATCTCATCCAAGAATTTACATGTTTTTCAAGTGCCGGAAGAGTACTTGCTATTCCAGTCCCAAAAACCAGGTTTTATTGTGCACTTTTGGTCTTGACTCAAGAAGTCTATAGTGAGATTTGTGAGATTCCACGTTGAAAAATACGTAAGAAATAACAGTAACGTCGGTCTACCTTTGAAATTTTCATCAAATTTAAAACTGTCTTAACTTTATGGGTGAAAACAAGTATTTTTAGTACGATAGATCGACAAGTTTCTTATGGACAGAAAGAAGTGGTAAATTCAGTTAACTTTCTAAACAGATGTTCCTAGAACCATCTGGAAATTTGGGCCCTCAGGGTCCATCAGAAACTTGTCAAGTTATAATTCACATGACGCGGAAATTATTGGCCCTCTATCGACATTCTATTTCTATCAAATATCTCAAATTTAGGCATTTTTACAAATTTTCCCCTTCTCTGCAATAACTCGGCACTCGTCGGATCTATTATTCTACTTTAACATGAAATTTTTGAACCAAGTCTCCGGGCTGGACGAGTTTTACCCGCTTGGAGCCTTTCATAAAAAAGTTTTTTGACTGCACTGTAAGGCTCGGTGCACACGAGCGTTTTTCTAACGCAAGATAAGGCGTTAGAAAAATACAGTATTGTCATTCCATGGTTGGTTTTAAAGATTTAAAGGGAAAATAAATTTGTGAGAAGTCACTATGAATTCGACGTCCAGAAAAAGTGAGAGTGGAAGAAGAGACATTTAATTAAGTTTTGACAATTAAAAAATGAGAACTCTTTAATCTAGTACGACAGGGGAGAATTTATTTGTTATTAATTCAAATTCCTAATATGACGTGCCCCCAAAGCAGGAAAACACAGCATCACTTCACTCGGGGCCATATTCATAATCGCGGCCCAACAATCGAGATAGATTATTATGCATTTGAGGAACTCCGACGAAATGATTGATGATAACTGACATCTGATTGATCGCTTAGCTTAGAAGCCACTGTACACCTTATTTGAGGAAAGGTGGAAACTTAGGTACCACTTCGGTATTGGCCGAGTCTTGGTCAGTTCCTCGCCGAGGAGAGTTTTTGGGACGTTGGCCAATGCGGCTTGCCCCTTTCCCTCCCCCCCTTTTTCTTGAGGACATGGAAGCCACGGCTAACACAGAAAATAAGACCAAAATACACCTAAATGGAAAATAAGGATGAAAAACATGGCACCTCCGGCCAGAACGACCACAAAAAGTCTGCGTATAGGCTGAGGTGCGCATGAACCTGGCGTTTTTTTTATAGCAACTCAAGGCGCTCACTATCTTCTTCCGAAGCACTGACATCATAGCACCAAGAGAAAGCTATTTCACATCGAAAAAACGATAAAACGTCATTTTTGAAGGAAATTGTAAACGCCACGAAATTAATCGTAAGCGACAGTAATTTTGGCGCATACGATCCAAAGCGTGAGTCTCATGTTGTTTACGTTTGGCTGAGAGGGTGGATACGATGTTTTTGATGGCGCTTACGTTTTTCCGTCCAAATTTCAAAGCTAAAAAAAATAGTTTAAACCCAATTTTGGCTTAATTTGTTGTTGTTTTATGTATATGTACGTGCCATAGAATCTAAAAAACCCAAAAACTCAAATTGACGAAAATTGGCGCTTACGATACTTTGCCTTTCCAGTAACGAAATGACGAAATTTTCGTAACTTTAAATCCAAAATTCTGCATCGCACGTAATCAATAATCAACCCTCAGTCCACATCGACTAATCTTCATAATCTTCAATTACCGACACTTATCCATCAACGACTATAACCATCATTCGTCATTCAATTTTCAATCCTCCTTCAATTATTCATCTTCGTTCTTTCATATTAAAAAAAAAAAAAAAAAAAAAAAAGTCCAACGTGCAGTACTTAGTCGAAAACAGGCAATTTTAGGACCTTCGACCATTTTGGAACAACAATTTTGAAAGGCTCTAGCCCGTTCCATATTCATCGTGGAAAACTTCTTTACATACAAAATTTGTTGAAACTTTATCGCTCAACATGTTTTGTGGGTGAAGATTTTCCTCGAAAGTAACTCATTTTCGGGATGTTTAGAAAAAACTGAAAGAAGTGCCAAACAATTTCGGCTTTTTGGCTGCCAAAAAATTGTACGAGCTTTTCAGAGTTAGCATTTTTTTTCTCGAACACTTCTGACCTACAAATACAAGATGGCAAAAAAATGCCCGTAGGGAACATTGAAGTGAAAGGGGTTTGTTTTCGGCAACGTTGTAGTCAATTCGCATGGACATTGTACGAGAAATCCTAACAAAATAGCTTAACTATAAACCTATTTATTCCAATTCTAGAGGTTGATGACTTTTACGTATTGCAAACTCCTGATTAGCTTTTATTCCATCGCGTATTTCATTTTCGAGAGTCGATACGTTGCTCAAAGCGGCGTCGTCTTCAGTACTTTCTGGAAAATGACAATTTTCCGTGCTGCTTATAGGCCTGTTCGGTGGCTGCTTTCAGCTCCTCAACCCCAGTAAAATTTTTGAAAGTGAAAAAAAGTTGATAGGTTTTTCACAGTAACACTGTCAGCAACCACCGAACATCAGTTCCAAATGAGCACGCCACGACTCTTTTTCATATGTGTAGATGATTGTACAGAACGGGGTGGGTTGTTTCGCCTCTAGCACATCAAAACGTTAAAATTGAAATGGTTAGGATGTGCACTTAGGGGATGTATTCCCAGGAATCATGGCGGGGAGGGGGACTTTGGTTCAGGAGGCGGCGCCGCGTAATATCAAATAATTTTCGCCGAATTAACTACTCAATTAAAACTCAATTTCGACAGTTCTAAATACAAAATATATCCGTTTAATTTTTCCATTGATCGAGC